>PVIR01004613.1:21918-77868 GCA_004026965.1 Petromus typicus
TTTTTGAGACAGGGTCTCGCTTTGTGGTTCAGGCTGGCCCTGAGCTCAGCCTCCAACTCACATCACAGCAATCCTCCTGCCTCTGCCTCCCGAGTGCTGGGATTACAGGCGTGAGCCACCACGCCCGGCACTGTGGTATGTGGTACTGGTTGCTGCTGGGGTGAGTCTCCACGCCCAGTATTGTTATGTGGTTACCAGGATCGAACCCGGGTCCTTGCGCTTGCAAGACAGGTGCCGGAACCACTGAGCTAACTCCCCGGCCCCCTCACTACTCAAGTATTAAGGGATATATTTGTGAAAACATAATAAATTTTAAATCAAAGTTAAATCAACAATGTTACCATTTCAACTATGCTGTGTTAACTCACCTTGTATACAAATAACATTATCTTTAAAAGAAAACACAAAATAGCCCATAGTTCTTAAGTTAAAAACAGATATTTACAACAGGTTTAGCTTGTGTTTAGATGTCTCCCAAAGCCTCATGCAGTCATGTTGTTTTAGAAATTTAGAATTTTAGAATTTTAATCAGTATCTCCTTAAGACCAGATTTTCTTATGGTAAGAGTTTTCAGAGAAAGCTCAATCAAGAGTGTGTCACTCTGGAAGGGATTCATGATGCAGTGCTAGCTAGCATGAAGGGCACTAGGACTGAGGAGGTGTGTGCTGCCTACCCTAAGTAGCCTGGGTAAGATAAAAGGAGCAAAAAAACAGTGTTAAGGTACTTTGTTGCTTTGCTGCCTTCTGCCTGCTATGAACTGTTAACCCACCATGCAGTCAGCCAACTGTGAACTGGAATTTCTGCAAACTGTGAGCCAAGTAAACCTTTTCTCCTTTAACTTTTGGTGTCAGATATTTTATCTCAGCAATGAGAAAAGTAATGAAGACAAGTATACATAGTAAAATCACACATGCTGAAAAAAAGCAATAACACTAAATTTGTATTGCAAATTGGTTAGTGAATAATAAACAAATAAAATGTAGTCATATAAATTAAGCAATAGAATATAGTTTCAAGTCAAATGTTTAATAACTTTCAAAAATAGGGTGGAATTGGGAGGCACGGATTTAGCTAAGTTATTCCCACATCTGCCTTGCAAGCACAAGGTCCTAAATTTGATCCCTGGTACCACATACCACAATGCCAGGTGTAGTGACTCACACCCGTAATCCTAGCACTCAAGAGGCAGAGGTAGGAGGATTGCGGTGAGTTCGAGGCTTGCCTGGGCTACATAGTGAGAGCAGGGCCAGCCTGATGTACAAAAGAGGGACCTTGTCTCAAAAAAAAAAAAATTAAAATAAGCAGGAACTAAAATTTGTGTTTCTTTATTAAAATAAACAAACAGAAAGTGGAAACTTTCAATACACTTTATAATTTGTTTAATGAACTAATTTTTCTCTTACATGCAATCTTTTCAAAACATTTTTTGTTTGTTTCTTTCCTGTTTCTCATCTTCACATCATTGTTTTGAAGGAATTTTAGAAAATTTTAGAAATTAGAATTTTAATCAGTATCTCCTTAAGACCAGATTTTCTTATGGTGAGAACTGATTTTTATGGATATTAAGAGATAGGAAATGATGTAATCAAACCTCCACTGAGACGCTGGCCAGCACTGCCCCATCTCTGGCTCACCAGAGATCCCTGTCTAGAACGCTCCATATTAAACTGAGTGCAGGTGGGCTAACAGGGTCAGCAGATTCTCCTGTCACAAAGTGCATTTTTTTAGACATTACTATTATTTTCAGCTTTTACTTTTACAACTGAATTTGTGTGTTAACGTTTAATTGAAAAGTTGAGGTAAACATGTGTGAAATACTCTTCTAAAAACAGATTTACACCTTTCCCTACAGCCTCCTCTGTTCCCATTATCTGGAAGTAGCCACCACCAACCATCTTTTGATTCTCTTTAAACATCTTATTATGAATATTCAAATATAGCATGCTGTAAATAATAAGCTAATATAGTTACATATAGTAAAAAAATCTCAGAAATGTGTACCCAGCTGATGAGGTAATTTAAATTTTGAAGATCCAGATCACTAACTTGATCAAGTGTATCTTGCCTCTTGTCTCACTCAACCTTTGTAATTTAACTGCACAGTAAAATACTTTCCAAAGCATGAAGTGTGTAACTGTGCCAGGTTCCCACACATGTCTTTTGAACTAGAAATGAAGCCACCTGGAGGCTCTGACCTTCAGTGGAACATTTCTTGCCAATAGCTTTCCTTCATTCCCACTGTCTTTCACAAGTTGAACTTGAAGCCTGGCTTAGGGACCTCTTTGGGAGACACAGGAAAAGGAGGAAGTTACTGAGGCACTATTGTTCCTGCGCAGACTTATACCTAACCCAACACGTGGCATGACCTCAGGCAGAGCAGCTATAAAAACGTAATTCTCCTTTAACCTCTCCATGTAAATCATCAGTTAGCTTCCCGCCACTGATTTAAACAAATTTGGTCTTTGACCTCTAGAGTCAGAATCAGCCTCAACAACTCTTTCAGATGGTTGTACTATTGACTGTTTGATGTACGTCAACTCTCATAAAACAATAGTATTTTGTGACAGATCTTCACATAATGCCACATATGTCCAAAGACAGGGAAACAGCCTCTTTATTCTCAGCAAATCAGTAGCATGAGACACTGCAGATTAATGAAATAATGCTCTTAATTTTATCGAGGTTTGGAGTCCCACTCAGCTGTGCTTTGTGATATTATTCACCCACTTTGCAGCACCTGTTGATGTGCTTCCTATGGAGACTTCAAAAGGTTTCCAATAAATACCAAGTGCTTGAAAGGGTTCCCATGTGTATACATTAGAATTTTTCTGGGTCTGTGATTTCTGATATTTAACAAGAAGATCAGTACAATAGTTAATAAATAAAGTGGTTGTTTTATGATCTCTCTGCAAGCATTCATATCAGACAATTTAAAGACAATTTTTTGGAAGAACCAAAAAATTCTATTTGTTCATTTTTTGTGTAGTAAATAAAATTTAAAAATATATTGAGGGTCTTTAAATAAAGCTAAACTCTATAGTTACAGATTTGAAATAAAATAAAATTTAAAAAATAAAATAAACGATTCTTAATTTTTATAAGTCTTAAACTTTTCTCAAGCAGTTTACAAAGATTTTCTATCAACTAAGGCAAACATGTATATGTAATTATATATTTATAAATTTCTATGTCTAACTTGACATGAATTTCAACATCTCTTGGTTACTAATGTTTAATAAGCTGTAATACAGGAAGATATTGTATTGAATATAGTACTAAAATGTTTTGGGACTTAATAGTTCAAAAATTATTTTATATAATTGAGACCAACTGGCCTCATTGCTTCTTATAAACTTTGCAATATATATTCAACAAAAAGGAATAAAAATGAACAGATGTTTCTCCTTAAAAAAAGGCAGACAAAGGTTTGTTCGTACACAATAAATCAGCTTCTAGTGGATTTCCAAGACATTGCCTCAGGGTATTTAGATACAATTTTTTTTTTTGATTACTTCTGTGTGGACCCAAAATAGGTAGAGGAGATTGAGCTGAAGATGAACAGCATATACAGAAGTGGGTATGCATATGGCCAGGGGAAAGTAGAAAATCTTTAAGAATTTTTGAAAGGTTAATTTACATATATGATTTTCAAAATAAAACCTTAGTAATGCTTTGATATGCATAACATATATTTGTTTCTTCATGAAAGGCTAGCCATGTTTGTTAGATAAGAACAACTCATAAATCATGAACCGCCATACTGTGACAACTCCAACATTATATATCATTAAAATATTTTGAATCATGAAATGAGATTATAATAAAGTAATTTTATATTAAGAAAGGTGAATTTTCTATTTAAATTTTTTCATATGATTGAGTAAAAGCATCATGTTTGCTGACTTTTTAAAAGTTAGTAAGATAGGAAGTACAACATGGTGCAATAGTATAAAGGAAATGCCTCTGCCTTGGAGTTGCAACTTTTTCTAAACTCATACAACAGCTTAGAATCAAAGAATAAGCACAGTCTACTGTCTTCTCCTAATGACTTAGGCCTCCATGGGTAATTTCATATTAGGAGAAAACATTAAACAAAGACGTGAAACAACTGGATAAGAACTAAAAAACTTGAGATTTTACAGACTCTATCTTTCTAAAAGCCTAGATTAAAAAAAAAATCCTTCTCAATATTCCATTTTTATTTACAAATTATCCTGAAGATTTTTTTTATCTCAACTAGGTAAGTATCACTTCAAGGATGTTTTCTAACGATGGGTGCTTAAGAACTTGATTTACAGAAACCTGGAATGTCTGTTATGAAAAATGTCAACATTGCCATAAGCAGGATCAGTTTTCATTATTTATGGGTGGATTGTTAAATGATGAGTTAGAGTAGTATGCAACAAGAAATACATGGATGTCATGTCATTAAACACATCAGTTTTTAAACAATGATCCCACCACAGACTCCTTTGTGTATTTGCAAAATCTTTAACCTTCTCCAGGCCTCAGGTGAACAAACTTTATGGTAAAGGTGAAGACTATTTGAAATCCACTCTTCCCTTTGGTTCCAAATTGTATCTTGGTTTGATGTTTTTTTGTAAAATATTGGAATATGACCTTATAATAGGTTAATCACAAGTGTTTGCAACATAATTATGATAAAGTACTTCAGTTAAGGAGTATTTTGGAAGTTCCTTTGAAACAAAGGAAAAAATGTGAAATAACTTTTTCAATGTTTAATAATAAATAGTTGAATAGTTGTTTTTGTAATGATTATGTATGTGATATTTATAGTTCCTTGTTGTTTCCCAAAGTGTGGAGAAGTCATCCCTTGAGAAAGTAATAGTGATTATGTAAAATGTGGCTGTACAGTTAAGTAAGAAAGTCGTGAAATAAGTGGGTTTCTTCATAAGAATTTTACAGAGCCTTTACTATGCTAATGTAAACCAAAAGCCTATTAACCCATATTATACTCTCTTTCTTTTTTTCTTTTTCTTTTTTTTTTTTTTTTTTTTTTTGAGACAGGATCTCATTTTGTAGTTCAGGCTGGCCTTGAGCTCAGCCTCAAACTCACATCAGAGCAACTCTCCTGCCTCTGCCTCCTGAATGCTGGAATTACAGGTGTGAGCCACCACACCCGGCACTGGGGTGTGTGGTACTGATTGCTGCTGGGCGTGAGTCTCCATGCCCGGTGTTGTATGTGCTTACTGGGGGATCGAACCCGGGCACCTGTGCTTGCAAGACAGGTGCTGGAACCACTGAGCCAAATCCCCTGCCCTATAATTTCTTGATGAATTTCCCAAAGATTAGATTTCCTAAAACTTCACTTCCTTGAATGATATCCTAAACTTTACAAAACCAGTGTATACAGTATAATGATGAATTAATGATTAGAAATATGTGAATTCATCCACTCTGTATTCTAAAAAACAAAAAAAAAATCACAGTTTAATAGGAATAGTCATACAAGAAAAGGAGTAATTCACTTGAGTGATCAATTATTGTGATCAATACAGTGACAAAAAAAGAATGTAATTATCCAATTAGGTCTTAATTTTTTTTATGGAAAGCTGACTAGTAAGTGTGGTCCATGTATTGTATTTTGTATGTGTGTGTACACATGTGTGTGTGTAATATGCTAAGTATTTAATGTTCCCTCACATATGTTACGCAGGTGATCTATCACTGAACTATATGTCTAGCCCTCAATTTTTTTCCCAGTTTTAGTCTTGGCATTCTCAAGTTTATAAAATCAATATGAATTCAGTTTCTATCACAACACTTTACATGCTCTCATTTGACTGGAGAAATTTCTCCTTTATCAAGCTCAGATGAAAATATAGTACCTGATGGGCCGGGGAGTTAGCTCAGTGGTTCCGGCACCTGTCTTGCAAGTGCAAGGACCTGGGTTTGATCCCCAGTAACTACATACCATACTGAGTGTGGAGACTCACACCCAGCAGCAACCAGTACCACATACCACAGTGCCGGGCGTGGTGGCTCACACCTGTAATCCCAGCATTTGGGAGGCAGACGCAGGAGGACTGCTGTGATATGAGTTGGAGGCTGAGCTCAAGGCCAGCCTGAACCACAAAGTGAGACCCTGTCTCAAAAAACCTGGAAAAAGAAAGAGAAAAAGAACATATAGTACCTGAGTCAGAAGACATTATGTTCTTTACTACATAAATTTATTTATACAATATAATCACACTCATCCTATTTTTCACTCAGAGGTTTTTTTGGTCATGCTAGGTTACTGCATTATTTAATTGGGCCATAAAGCTGGAACATAATCTAGACCTTTATGCAGAATAGGTGAGAGTACAACTAGATGCGATGTTAGACTAATGGATAGAAAGCAAAAACACTGTACTGTTATAAGTGAATGACACAAACAGGGCTTGTGTGAGAAGGCAATGTGAAACAGAAATCACATGGAAAATGATAAAACTTTTTATCCTTATTAAGTGTTTTTCAGGTAGTGTGGCAAAACAGAAGTGGATGTGGAATTCTGGGAGAGATAGGAGAGAACCCACGAACCATGACACCACTGCAATGATGTGTGTGTTGTGTGCTGAGGGTGGGTACAGTTTTCTAAATATGTCATCTCTTGCTGCCATCAGGGAGTCTTTAGTGAGTCTGTGATTCACCACGGTAATCAACCAGTCAGTTAATCAATCAATGGTGTTCACAGTGGCTAAGCCATGGAAAAAGGCTTTTCATATCACACAAAAGGGATTGGACATGATACAAGTGTTGCCATGGTTCTTTTTAAAATGTTGAGAAGTATAAAATATAGAAATGGTTTTTGATCCTATTTCACGAACTAAGTGAAAATTGATTCCTATTTCATCAGGGGAGGAGTTGTAGGGTTGGGAGATAGAATGCATACAATAGATTTAGGGATTTATAACAATCTAAACACAGGACTAATTGGTAGAGTGATACAGAAGTTATCTATAGACCTGCCTATGTGCTAGGTTGTGTTGCTCAAAGGCATAGTGAACAGGAATATAAACAGGTAGCCAGGTTAACTTTGTGAGCATTGTGCTAAGGTATGCATTAAGGAAGCTACACATTTAAGATGAGTAAAATTCAGTATTAAGGGACTAGAAAATTAACTTAATGAAACAGATCACAGGCAAATATACATTGTACTTGAACTAATGGATGATAAGAGCCAAATACACAACTCCAAGAGCAATATTAAACAACACTGGTGGTCTACTGGGCTGAAACAGAACAGTCACAGATCCAAATAGGTAATGTCAGCAAAGGTAAATGAGAGATTTTTCAGTAAAGATTTTTTTTTAAAGAACTTTCAATGTATAAGGAAGATACAGAAAAAACAATAGTGACATTGGATTTATACATATAGATTAGAGAAACAGTAGACCAGAAATCCATGTCTCAGCTAGTCTGAATAAAACCAAGACAAAGTGACAAATTGGGGAGTTTAATCAATTTTTCCTTCTTTGAGAGCAGGAAAGGAAATGGTTTAGAGATAGTTGTTGACTAGAACAATGGGTGAAAGAGGAGAGCTTTGTTTGTCTATGATTTTATAGTTAAATGACAAGATTATATTTATGATTTGGTCAGAAAAAGCCAGATGAGAGGCATAGAGATGAATGTCAAGAGTGTCCAATTGGACAAAGTTTAAGAGAGAAAAGTAAGAGTAATGTGTGCTTAACCTAAGGCTTAGACTCACAAATGAGAGGTGAACATTTTCCCTGAACCCAAAAGTAAGAAAGCATGTTCACCTGTGAATTCATAAGTCTGAATTGAAGACATGTGAACAGGAAGTAGAACGAAGACAAACCAGAAAAACTCCCATTTCCCTGTGAAGTTGTACATATGCTCATAAGGCAGCAGTAGAGAAGGGACGTGGCACAGACTGTGAAGTTCTAGAGGCACGGAGGGGTCCCAAGTTTATGGCTGGGTGAGCAGTGTTGAGAGCCGAGCATGTCTGGAAGCCATATGTGGAGGTGTACCAAACACTCTTCCTCGCTGGATTCCAGCCCAGCAAGCAGCGACCTGCGGTGGGCCAGAGGCGGGAGGAGGTGGGGTCCTGCCTGCACTGAGGGATTTAAGTTAATGTAACTGAAATGCAGGGTGGGCTTGCAGAGAAAGGGAAATTAGAGGTAGGAGACTGCCTGAGGTAGGGGATAAAGTAAAGAGGAGATGACAAATTGGCTGAAACAAAGCAGAGTTTGAGAAGAGAGAAGTGTACCTGACCACACTGTTAACCAATTGGTTGAAGATCAAGTATGTAATTGTACTGAAATAAACTTAAAAACTTTTAAGCTCTAGGTTTAAATGTCTACCTTAATGGTTTAAATAGTTTAATCATTTTTCTAACCTCCGATCTTCTATGATTCCTATAATTTCCAATTATTTCCACATCATTTTAGAGAAAATAAGATTTAATTTTTCTCTACACAATTGAGACACTAAAGATTGAAGAATCAAGTAACACATTTTATATTCCTGAAGTTGGCAATAAAAAATAGATCTTTAAGTACTGAACCTACCGTTCCACACTTTAGAATATACTTGCTTAAATGTTGGAAATAAGTAACAGGCTTATCTTTTTGTTTCTATTTCCTCTTTATACATTGTATCTCTTATAATACCATATTTTAGCTACAAATGATCACATTATAAGTTAAATTATGTCTTTCCAAAAGGTAAGTGGTTCCTGGCGTCATGTACATCAGAATATGAACATTTTTGTTAGTAGCATCTTCAGAAAGGTGATCAAGAAAAAAAAATGTGCTGAATAGACCAGTTCTAACATGCTATGACCTGTGTGCTTCCAAAGTTGGAAAATGGAGTTGCAAAGACAGACATGGACAAAAAGAGAAGGACAAATACAGACCCCAGGGATCCATCTGCAGAACAAGAGGACCAGCATGGTCTGCAAAGCCTCTGAACCAAAGCTACAGGCATCGAACTAACTCTCCATCATCTCCCTCAGAAGAAGGACCAGCCCAGCTGACTTCTTGATCCTTTGCCTTCGAGCCCAGAATTGTAAGATGACACTTTCCTAATCCACCTAGTTCATTCCAGTGCACTCAGGAAGCAAGTACATACTGCCACACATTTCAGCTGCAATTCTCACAATTTATATTTTCCCACAACTCAGTATTATCACAGATACTGTCCTTCTACATGGCCTTTGATTTATGACTTTGTCTATGAAAAACTTTTACTGCTTTCTCAGGGCTCCAGTATTACTTTCCCTACAAAGCTTCTGTTGGTCTGTGTCATGTAATAGTAATTAACATTGGAAGACCACCTGCTACCCGCCTGACTTTTTCCAAGGAAAGTAGTCATTGGGGCACACAAGTTTGTGCCACACTCATCGATGGATACTGATTTTTCCAGCAGGCCCCATGGCAACAGTTAGGAGTTCAGATGGGAAAAATGGTAGATGTACAGCTCCAACAGTCTTGTGCAAAACAAGCAGAACATGTTCACCAGTTATATTTTTTTTTTAAAGTGATGATAAAGAGTATTCACTACGGTCCTCATTTATCCTTTATTGTAAAGACTGTGAATGACTGCAATTTCTCTAAACACTTCAAAAGTCAGAGAACATTTTATTTTTAGAAGATTTCCAAATGGCATGGCAAGCTACAGCTTATTTTCCTGAAAGTCAGTTTGAGGTTCTGTAGTTGGTAAATATTCAAAGCAGCACACAGCCTCATTGTTTAGCCATCTCTCAGTGGTGACTGAGGGTGGCCGGAGATGCCCCAGAGTTCTGAAGCAAGTCTTGTTTCTTTACTTCATGGGGGCTCAAGGCATGCTTTGCCTTCATGACAAAGAGTTATGAGAACTGCATCCCCAGTGCATTGAACAGCATTACATCAAAGTTGTTAGTTTCTTATGTCTTTGTTTGCTTCCATTTGTCTTTACATAACTTCAACTCCAGCAACTGAAAAATAGTCACTCTTATGTAGCTTGCCAGAGAGTAAGTACAGTGTAACGTGAAGATCTGGGATTTCACAGAGCTTCCTCTGTGGCCTTGCAAATAGTATAAAAACAGTAGCATGCATGAGAGACACATGTGATAAATTTCAAGCTATTTCCATAGTCATTGTTGAAGAGGATATTCAAAATAAGCATATCAAAAGGTGGAGAAAATATTAAGAGCCTCTTCACCGAGATTCAAACATTAGAGAGGAAAGACTGTTAAAAACTGAGATATGTGTAGATGTGACAATTAATTGTTTAAGTCGGCGATGGGATGACAATGGGGAGAGTGGCTGATAAAACTGGGGGGAGGCGTGAGATAAGGTCTTGAGTAATTCTGCGTGTGACCCGGAGTCAATTTTCTATTCTTTCTCAAAATAACAGAGAGATTTACACTGATTAGAGGAGTGTTCTGGAAAGGTAACATTGTGTATTGGATTAAATGATAAAAAGGAAAAATGAAGAACTTCTTTAGACTAATGGCCAGTTAAAAATAGTATAGGTTAATCTATTGTTATTTATGATTAAAAAGGTCCCAAGCATCAATGTCTGTTATTGAGGGTTCATGATCAGCTATATAGTATACAGTGGTTCTATTAAAATTTACATATGTACATGCACTTAAATTTTATTTAGCCATTTAACACACTATTTTCTACACTCTTCACCTAGTTTTCTCTATTTTTAACATTAACTACCATTTTGGTTTCTGCACACCTAAGAAATCCACCACAGTAAATCAGTATTAACAAACTTCATACCTTATTTGCATATTGATGCATTTTAGCGTTTGGGTTTTTTTCTGCAATAATGTTCTCTTCTCTCTTGAGATCCATCCAGAAAGCAATATCTATGTTATCTTTGTGTTTTTCAGTTTCCTCTGATCTGGAACAATTTCTTAGCTGTGCTTGTGATTTTCTGTGACCTTTACAGTTCTGAGGAGTATTGGTCATGTATTTTATAAGATGTCCCTCAATCTAAGTGACATTTCTTTTCTTATAGATTTTTAGGATGAAGACCACAGGTTTGAAGGGCCATTTTCATCTCACCTTAAAGAGGATTCATGCTGTCAACCTGGATTATCACCGCTGGTGTTTACTCTGGTCTTGGCTTGTGTTCTCCACTTTTCTGCATGTTGGAATTGTTCCTTTCCTGTACTTAGCCTCCCTCAGAGAGGAAAGAGCAACCCCCAGGAAAACTCCATTTCCTGGAAGATGGAGTACTTACATAAATTATTTGAAATTATTTAAAGGAATTTCTCTCCCACTTATTTATCCTACTTATGCAGTCATTTAAAAACATCAATATGTATTGGCTTCAAGATTATTGATTTCCTCTTTGGAATTATAGCTTTAAACAATGTTGCATTTTTTCCCAAATTTTTCCCATTTGGAGCTCTTTCCAATAGACTTTTAGATTCCTTTCACAAACCTCTTTTATTTTTTAGTAAGTCTGTAAGTGTGTTTTGAATATTAAATTGTACCATTCGGGTGTTTTATCTATGAAGTTAGAAAAATAAATTGACACTGTTTCCTACCATATAATATACATGGGTCTAAAACATCCATTATTATTTGTATTATAGTGTCATGGTTCTGAACTACAATGATCCCAGATTGTCTCCTGTGTTCAGAGGTGCAGCTTTTACAAAGTGACTGGATCATGTGGCCTTGTGCTCACCAGTAGATTAGTTTATTGAAGAGTTCGTAGCTGGCTATGTCACTTTGGTGTGGGCTCTGAGTCACTGGGAGTGTAACCTAGAAAGATACATTTCTGGCCCCCTGTCCTTCCTTTTTTCTATGCATTCTTTCAGCCATGAAGTGAGCATTTCTCTGCCTTGCTTTTGCAATATGCCATTTCTCCCTGAAGCCAACCACCCAAGAACTGAACCAATCGAAACCATGAGCAAAATATTAACCACTCACCCTACAGTTGAACAGGGTGTTTTGTCCTATTGATGGCAATTGAGATGTATAAACAAAGACCAAAGTGCTGTGTAAAGCCATATAAAATAGTAGATTGTAAATAAAGTGGCACTCACTTTCAAAGCTCTATAAATTGCAGCTCTTTGAGAGTAATGTTAATCTTCAAATTGGCTTTTAAAAGAAAATTGTATGTGCAGAAATTCTAGAAATTGAATTTTTATCTTTAACCACTTTACATGACAATTCTACAGCTCTCATTTTCATGATAATATGGAAAAATACACTGAGTTAATTTTGCTCTTAATTTCACACATCAGGTTTCCTTTCAAAGATACACTCATTTATTTGATCTAAAATACTTTGCTACCTTGGTAACTGTGAAGTAATAGGCTTTATGTAGCAAGTGCTGAAAAGAAATTTATAAATGACTCAAAGAAAATAAAGGGAGCTGAAATCTGCTCTTTCATTTCAATATCTTGAGAGTTCTCTTGTCAGCTATAA
The DNA here is from genome assembly GCA_004026965.1 of Petromus typicus. Lineage (NCBI taxonomy): Eukaryota > Metazoa > Chordata > Mammalia > Rodentia > Petromuridae > Petromus > Petromus typicus. The sequence continues at coordinate 34,323 of PVIR01004613.1, forward strand.
ATTGTTATAGAGCCTTCAATGTCTCCTTTCTTCCAAGGGACCTAAAAATGCTGGTGAAGAATTCTGGGTGACTTACAACCCCAACCATTCAGTTCTCCAATGGTGTTCTCATGAAGAGAAGTACCAGCATCATTTGATTCATTCCTAGCGCTCATTTCATTTTTCAGTGTTTCTGAAAAAGTGGCATGTAAGGGGAGAGGAAAGTCTTGTAGAGATAAGATAGGTTGAAACTGATTTTTATGCATTAGCTCGATAGAAGAAATGACAAAGGGAAACTAAGAATCAGTAGTGTTTGTACTGGAGGGAAGGCTCACACGGGAATGTTCTATATAGTGGGACCTGGTGAGATTTTCTGAGGTTCATTCCTGTAGCCTTGAAAATAAACAATCTAAATATATTATCGCTAAGATTTCTTCTAATTTTGAAATGTGTAATACCCTGATGTCATTTTCCCTTGGATAACTCCTCAGACAATTAATTGAAGCAGACATCTGTTCAGCCTATTTCATACCAGATGAAATAGATTCATGCAGCTATTTCTTTAAAAGGGAGGGTGTGCAGTGTTCTCCTCCAACAGCAGCCTTGTTTCTCTCTCCATTCACTGTTCTGGAGACTTTGTCCAGTCAAATATTGACTTCTGGGTTTAATTATCTAGAGCTCCAGCACAAGCCATAGGAAATGATGACAAATACCTATTTCTTTTCCACGTCTAGTACTTACAGCAGTCCCATCTGTAAAAGCTGATGATCCTCAGCCCCAAAGGCACTCCAAAATGCTACCTTGGCTGAACAGAAGACTGTTACAGAGGTAGTTAATTAAGCTGCGGTCATACTAGAGTAAGACAGGCTCCTCACTTGATATAATGGATGTCCTTACTTTAAAAAGGTAAATTTGGACAAAAGATCCAAGAAGATCACTGTGTAAATATTGAATGTATGTCATCTTCTACTATGAGAACCTACGAGATAGGAATAGGTTGAATCCTATCCTGGTGCCTTTGGAAGTATCTCTATCCAGATAACACCTTGATTTTGATATTTGGTATCAAGAACTGTGAGATAATCAATTTCTACTTTTCTAAGCCTCCATGTTTGTTTTTTGTTTGTTTGCTTGTTTTTGGTTTGTTTTTGTTTTTGTTTTTGTTTTGTCAAGTAAGACCTAGGAAATAAATACAGTTCTTGGTGCATGTCTGTGGTATGACAGGCATACAGATCTGTTTTCCTTGTACTAGTTTTGGGTTAATGCTCAATGCCCAATTATTTTCCTATCAGTTATGAGGCCTCTGATTTCAAGCAGTTGGCTTATATCCAAAGACTGTCCATGTAATTAACCTCAATGATCTTCATTTATTTTGAAAACATTTGTCCTCAAGAACCTTTGTTTATGATGATAAAAAAGAATATAAGTTAAAAAACAGACTATACTGAGGTCTGATGAAGAAGAATTAGAGAATAGATATAAAATCCATTGGAGCAGGCCTGTATGAGTATAAGTCCATTCCTGTCTTTACTACTGTAGTAGTATAGTGAACTATAGTTTACTTACTTATTTATTTAAATTGATTTTATTGGTACATTGTGTGTGTGTGCGTGTGTGTGTGTGTGTGTGTGTGTACACATTATGACCACATTCAACACTGAGAATTTGAACCAGTACATGACACATCTTGATTCTCATTTTTTCCAATTTTCTTGCCTTCCCTACAACTCCCAGCCCCATGTACATGAGCTTTGTTTCCTTTTTTACTATCAAATTTTTTCTTTCCCTACTGTAGTTTAATTCTGTCTTTTATAAATGAAAGTTATAGAACTTCCTTCATATTAATTGTGAATACCAAGTAAGTCAATTATAAAGAGGTATTAGAAAATTGTTCAGCACAAATAAATTCTCAATAAATGATAAAAACCTTTTAAGCACTATATAGAACCATAAAATTTTCAGTCATTATAATTTATAAATAGTAAATACTTCACTGATTTTAGATATTCTATTAAATGTGAATCAATGGTGATGTTGAATATTAACAGCTCCAAAGGCCTGACCAGGGCAGATCACAGGAAGTGATATTATGTGATAGATCAGGCTTGTCCACTGTGTTGGAAGAACCTTAGAACATAGGCTATTTCTGGTAGTTATCATTCTAGTCATTTCCTTATGTGAAACGATTTTAGAGCCAAAATTTGTTGATCTTTCCATTTGCCTGTATTTGGCATTATAAAAAATGCTTGAGGAAATCTAACTTATAAAGAGATCTATTTATTTTGGGATACAGAAAATGCAAATAGCATAGTGCAGTTTCTGGTGAGGGCCTCCTTAGCTGTGTGACTCCATGGTGGATTGCCAGGCATTAGCTCATGCAGCAGTCAGAAATCAGGACTTCAAACAGAAAACAAGAAAGAGGCTCTGGGATCCCACAATTTCGTCAAGGGAACAGCTGAAATAATCAAATACTTCCTACTAAGCCCATCTCTTAAAAGTTCCCCCTCACTCCTCCCACTACTACCACTATTGGGATCAAACTTTTAGTATATAAACCTTGGAACACGCTAAAAAATCTTATCCAAATCATTCTAGTTGATTGTGTACTGTTGGGACCTCCACTGAAAGTCAATTGGGCCATAAATTGAACATTGGTCTAGAAAAGATTATTTTAGATAAGATCCCAAAAGCATAGGTAGCAAAAACAAAAGTAGATAAGTTAGATTGCATCAAACTAAAAAGCTTCTATACATAAAAAAGAAAGAAATACTTCCCACAAAAAAAGACAATATAATGAAAAGACAACTCATATTGGGAGAAAATATTTGTGAGTGTACCAAACATAAGGGGCTAATATATAAATACTAGAAAGGTGGTAACATTATCAAATGAAAAGAAGAAATTTAATGCTAATAAAAAATGTACAAAAAGATGACTTTTCTCATAAGTAAAAATAGAAAACCACTAAATTTTAAAATGCTCAACACCTCTAGTCATCAGAGAAATATAAATTAAAACCACAATTGAGTACCACCTTGTATCAATAATGTTGACTTATCAAAAAACATAAAAATATACATTTTGGTCAGAGGATGTGGAGAAAAGTAAGTGCTTATGAACCATCAATGCTATTGTATATTAATATACCTTTTCTAGAAAACATAGATTTGGTAATAAAATAGGATTATTGTATATGTGAGTAGTAACAATCTCATCACAAGCTGTAGACTCAATGAAATTGAAAGCTGTATACTAGATAGGATTGTTCTCTCATGCTAATTGCAGTATTATTCACAGCAATCAAAATATGAAAAAAAAAACTAAGTTTGTGGGATGAGTAGAGGAGCTGAGGATTTAGCTCAGTGATACCACCACTTACCTTTCAACTGCAAGGTTGACCCTTGGTACTGAAAAAAAAAGTTGTTGGGTAAGTAGACCTATAAAATATGGTGTGTGTGTATATATATATATATATATATATATATATATATATATATATATATATAATAGTGGAATACTACTGAAAGTTACAAGTGAGAAGTTGTGCCATTTTTGCCAACCTGGAAGATGAAGCCTAAGGTCATTAGATTAAGTGGAATAACTCAGGCACAGATTCAAAAGTTTTACTGTGTCACTATTAAGTGGGAGCTAAAAAGCTGAATTCATGCAAACCGAGTGACAGTATTCACCACAGATGTGGGGAGAACAGAGTTGCGAGGCTGAGATGGGAAAAGCAAAGATATCAGTAAGTACAAAGATACTTAGGAGGGATAACTTCTGGTGTTTTATTGCCTAGAATGGGGACTATAGTTAGTAATATTAGTATCTATCAAAATAGCTAGAAGAGAGAGTTTCAAATGTTTTTGCTACAAAGAAATAATAAATATTTCAGATATCTGCTAATTGCCCTCCTTTGATAATTCCACTGCAAATAATTGTCAAAATACTGAGCTCTTTAAAAATTGTACAATAATTATTTATAAATTTAAGAATTTCAATAGCAAAGATTTCAAGTAGATTTCACTTAGGCAGGCAGAAATTGGAACTATTATTTTTAAATTGCTTTTTAACAGTTCCCAATGGAATCTGTTTATGTATAGTTTCATTGTGATGCATTGTCTGTGCACTGGTGTCCTAGTTGAGCAGAAAAACAAAAAGTCAGGCTTTTTCTCACATTGCTGTATAAGTCAAGGTGGGATTTTAGGACAAACAAAAGGTTAGTATGGGTGAGAGCCATATGCTTCATGTGTGTCTGGTCTTACAGAGAAGAAAAAATGCATTAGTGTCTGGACTGACAGATGAGAAAGAAGTATTTTTCATAAACATCTACCATTAGTTTACTCAAAGAACACAGAAAGAGCTGAGATTTAAAAGTATGTATCCAGATTGCAAACAACCTCATTGCTGTGGTGGTAGTGTACTTTAAAACCGTAATGTGTTTGGTGTCCATTTCACACAACAGTAACACATAATTTGAAATACTCCATGAAAATAGGAACAAGACAATTTCCACTGTCAGTTATTCATGTTGCTATACTGAGGGAAAATGAAAAATCTGGGACACTCTGAAAAAGCTAAGCAATATAATTATAATTAAAGGAAAATCTCACAAATTGGAAACTAGAGTCTACAAATTATATATAAATAAATGAAACATAGTCAGTATACATTCTCGTGTCCATGACATGATTAAATGCTTCCAGCAAACTGAAATGACTTCTGAAATGTACAGTTTGCTAACATTCTGCAATATGACAGCTCATAAAGTAATTCGTAGTGTTCTAACACTGTAGTGAATGAACGGTGGTTATTTTCCAGTATATGATAACACATTTCTAATTAAAGAAAAATTCTCTGATGGGCGAAAATGGTACATAAATTCTGGCATTAAGTATTCTATAACATTATTTCCTGATGGCTTCTTGAAGAACTTTAAGTACATTGGAACAAGCAACAAAACATACTAATATTTGGTCCTATGATTGGAAGATTAATTTATATTAACTGACAGACACATAAAGGTTCTTTCCTTATCTTAGCAAGATAACTATATCATACCTAAAATTCCTTACTACTTGCTATCTTTTCTCACAATAGAGATTGAAATGAATTTCATTTATTTTCATTGATGAACTTCATTCTGCCTTTTGATTCCCAAACCCAACAGGTTTCTTTTACAGGTCTGACTAAATAATCACTCTCTAAGCTAACAGAAGAAAATTTTGTTAGGTTGAATTTTTCCTATGTCAGTATTTTTCATGTCCTAATAGAATCAAATCAAGATGCCACATTCTAGTCTGTTTATTAAAAACATATATATATATATTTTTAAAATTTATGTTTAGTCTTTGGCTAAAAATCTAGGAGACAGAATTATCCATGTGATAGATCATTGTACTTTTAGCGATCAAATCTTTAGGCTGGATGGGAAATGGTCACCAGGCTTAGGAGAGGAAGTATTAGGTTATTGTGGTGCATGCAGAATAATTTCTCATTTGTGTTTGGAGATGATTGTGGCAATTATCAATTAATTTTGTCTGTAAATCTGGATGAACTTCCTAAATATTATTTTAGTAAATGAAAGCTCTCAGCACAAGTTGTATAATTATCAAAATTTTCAAAGCGACTCTATCTTGGTAAGAAATGACAGCTCACAGATGTAAGAATGGTATAATTCTGTGAGGATGAGAAGATTGTGAACAGGTTTCAAGTACATAGCCCTGTGGGACACCGTTTCTCATAAATTCATCTTGTTCAAGGAGGATTAGTGTGTTTTTAGCCACTGCCTGACAGGGAATTTAGATCCTCATTGGTTAACTTTTTATTCATTCCACGGATAGCATTAAATTTCTGTCCAAGCAATTAGGGAAATTGCTCTCACACGAATGTGGACTAATTTGCCATCATGACCTCTAAAATCTGGCGTATCTTTAAGATAATTTAGAATCTAAATCCTTGGATTGTGGATTAGTTTACATAACTATACATAAGAGACATGCAAAGACTCTTGAGGCACTTTATTTCCTCAGATGTTGGGTGGAAGTTGTTTAAGAGGTAATAAATTTAATGAGACTTCTAGGTTTTTAAGACTTTTACAGATGGAGTACTTGATGTAATGTAAACACCAATCATTCTTTAAAATATGCTCATCACTGAACTTCAGAACCTATTACTTATAAAGCTTTATTATAAATCAAAATATTATCTATTTTTGGACCGCTCAAGATTTGATATTTCCCAGGATTTGATATTTTTTCAGGATTTAATTTATAAAAATTTATCCTAATGAAGCCACAGAGTGAAATCACAGGGGATGAGCTAATCAGATGTTGTTTCATTAGATAGTAATAATATATCTTGGAACTACTTCCTTATAACCTCTACAGAAGCCAGTGCTGTAACAAAGAATCCACAAGGTAGAGGTTAAAGACCTGTCTCTTTAGTTGTTTTAAAAGCATTTACTTCCTATCACGAAGTGTGTGTAACACAAGCTTCCCTTCAATGAAGTCCAGCTGTGTAAACAGGGCACAGAAATAGGATCCTTCTGCCTTACCTCCCTCACTTTGCAGAAATAGGAAAAACAAGCCGGAAAACTGAACTTTTTCCTATGGTCTACATTCAGTTTGTTGGAGATAAATTATTTTCAAAATGAGTTATAAAACTGCATTTTAATAGAACATTGTTCCAATAGTTCTTTATGGTACAGATAAGACCTAATTAATAGTATGCCTACAGGTTCATTTTCCCTAGCACTTGAGATGGTGAATTATATTTTTTTTCCTAAGGAGTGAAAACAAACAATGAGGAGGAGGAAAAAAAGTTGTTCAGAATCAGCTTCTTTCTAATAAGGACAATGCAATCTTATATCCTGTCCAGCAATATTTCCCCTTCCCATAAGCACGTTGTAGATATGTTTTATAACTTTTCATTGATATAGTTAGGATTAACTGTGCTACATTCCTGGTTCAAAATGTCAATCTATATCTATATTTTTATTAATAATTGGCCAATACTACCATTCATTTGTCCAGCATTTAATATAGCATTTAAGTATGCTTTATTTTTGAGTGTAACATTTTTAATTTTCAATAAAAGTACAAGTTTCAATAAGATCTATCCTTTTAAGTATTCAGTTCTATGAATTTTTAGCAAATCCAGCTGTGTAATCACTACAGATCAGTTTCACTACTGGCAAAAAACAAAAAACAAAAAACGTAGCATACCTTCCACCCACCCCACTTTGCATTTGAGGTAGGCAGAATCTAAGGTGGTCAGTGACTCAGAAGACAAGATAATAGACTTGGATCAGTAATGTAATAAGATGGAATTAAAAAAATATATTTGAAGATATGTGGGTTTTTTTTTTTTGGTTTTTTGTTTGTTTGTTTGTTTTTAGAAAGTGAAGTATTACTCTGATATAAACATGGAATGTTTTTAACCTGGGAAGAGGTGAGCATCTTTTGAATGCAAGAAAAGTGCAAATAGGTGGGGTCCACAGCCTGATGCAAGGAAAGCCCTCGATGGTTCCGCTCTGCCAGTTTCCATCCCTTTGTAAAATCCTTTCCTCTCGAGTGTGAGCTGGACGTGGTGAGTCCCTTCTGGGGAAGAGAATTTTGACAAACAAATGGGATATGACACCTGATATTTGGTTGTGAAAAGATAGAGATTGATGTCTTGGGCACCCTTCATACTCCAACCTGCTTCGTGTTTGGGAAGCCGGATGCCATGATGTGAGCTGCCCTTTGGAGACTCCACATGGCAGAAACTGGGAAAAACGTCTGACGCCCTAGGTAGGAAAGAACTATGCACTTCAGTCCAATCCCCGTGAATACTGCCAACTACCAAGAGTGAGTCTGAAGCAAATTGTCCCTCCTTCAGTTAACATTTCAGCCTGCACAGAGCTGAATAGCTAAACTGCTGTCTTAGGAAATATCCTGAGCAACATGCAAACATGTAGGCCATGCCCTGAGTTTGGACCCAGGGAAATTGTGAGATAATAAATATTGCTTTCTTTAAGCTACTGAGTTGTCAGAAAATCAATATTAATGTAATTAATATAGTGATTAATGGTTCACCTTATTCCCATGACCTAATATTCACTGATCTATTCTCTTATCTTTTTGAGTTCATATGAATGGAATCATACAGTACTTAAGTTTTTTCATTTAACAAAGTGTGTTAGATAGTCCTCCATTTTGCTATGGTTTTTAGTAGTTTGTTCCTTTCTATTGTGGAGTACTGTTTCATTTGTACAGATGTAGTACAGCTTTGTTTTTATTTAGTCACCATTTGAAGCATATTTCAGTTGCTTGTATAGTTTTTTGACAGTGGAAAATGAAGCTGCTATTTAAAATATCACAGGATGTTCCTGGGAATCAAGGTTTTATTTTGTCTAGGTAAATACCTGGGAGTTGATTACTAAGCTATATAGGTTCAGTAATATTCAGCCTATTAAGAAACTAGGAAACTGCAATTTTGTATTAGAATTAGCGGTGTGTGATAATACAGCTCAAAGTTTTTTTTACATTCTTTGAAATTCTTAATGATATTTTTATGTATCTATCTGATAGCTATTTCAGTATCTATGCAGTGGCAGCAAAATATAATGTTAATTTGCACTGCTTTGGCTAATGCCAGTGATCCACACATTTATTTGCCAGCTATGTATCATTATTTAGCAATACTTTTTCAAAAGTAGTGCCCATATTCTAACTAGGTTCTTCAGGATATCTTCCAGTGATACTTCCCTCTCAAAATACCCTATAAATGAGACTTCACATGATCTTGTGCACTCACATTTCATGATTCCATACTTGCTATAATGTTAAAATGCCATAAGAGCCATGCGGGGTGGCACACACTTGTAACTCCAGCACTTGGGAGGCAGAGGCAGGTTTGCCTCAACTTCAAGGCTAGTCTGGACTACATAGTGAGCTCAAGGCCAGTCTGAACTACAAAGCAAAATCCAGTCTTAAAATACTAAAATAAAGAAATTAATGCCATAAGAATCTCTCTTTGTCTTTATTTAAAAGTGAGATTAATAATAATTATAGTAATACCAATGATCATCAGTACATAAAAGGCTTAGCACATATGAGGGACTATTTTAAATATCTTACAGGTATTAGCTCATGTATTTCCCAAAGCTTTCATTTTATAGGTTGCTTGGTAGCCTAAGGAAAAAGATAACTGACTGCAATTACCACTCTCTCCTAAGGTTATAGACAGGGGTCACTGAAAGTAATGTTATGAACATGACAGTCTAGTTCCAAGGGACACTTCACATTCTTAGCTTCATCACTTTCTATTTTCACATCTTTCTCATGCCTGTGATTTTGTGTGTTGATGACTTCCAAGACAAAACATCCTTCTGGATTTCACACAATTCAAATTAGTTTAAAGCTACAAGCCCCCAGATGGTTGGGACATTTCTAAGGATATGTACAGAATACTTTCTGATAGAAAAGATGCTGCTGAAACTAAAGTACTCTTTTTTTTTTAAGGTTTTTTGAGACAGGGTCTCACTTTGTGGTTCAGGCTGGCCCTGAGCTCAGCCTCAAACTCATATCACAGCAATCCTCCTGCCTCTGCCTCCCAAGTTCTGGGATTACAGGTATGAGCCACCAAGCCCAGCACTGTGGTATGTGGTACTGATTGCTGCTGGGGTGAGTCTCCACACCCAGTATTGTTATGTGGTTACCGGGGATCCAACTCGTGTCCTTGTGCTTGCAAGATAGGAGCTGGAACCACTGAGCTATATCCCCAGCCTACTAAAAGACCCTCGAGTGATATGAACACTGGGATTTCCAAAAATGTAAGAAGCCAGTAAAAAGATATTTTAGGTGAGAGAGATTTCTGCACCTCTTAGCCGTGAGGATAACCACAATTATATGTAGGAAAACTATTCTCCAAAAAAGCTGGAATAATTAGGTAGAAATGATCTGAAATAAAAGTTAGTAGTATTACATTTTAAATACTGATGAATTTGAAGCTTTGTATGTTTCATGAAAATCATCTATTTACTTAACAAAATAAATTCTAGTGTACTTGGTCTCTGGTTGTCAGCAGTGACATTAACATTATGACAGGTCTTGGTGTGGTGCAGAATTTTATCATGCTTAAAGTACACTCAAATTAAAAGAAGTCCACATGCTTTATACTAATTGAAAGTGAGAAATCTTCCAGAGTATTTACTGACGTGTGTTTGGCTTTTGTAACAATCCAAGCGCACAGTCAGAAGGCCAGGATCATGGGAGAAGAGTGGTGATGATGTCAGCAGTGAGCAAGGTTTGGCGAGCTCTCCCACGGCACTCCCGGGCAACCTCTGACCCATGGTGAGACACACCGGACTCCTCTTGTGTTATGTTTGGATGAAGGATTTATATAATGTGTCTCTTCCAGTCACAGATTCCAGGAACAAGTAACTTCAGAGACTGAAAAGAGGACATTAGGAAATGACCAAGCAAGCAAAACAACCAGGGCTCACTGGGGAAGACAGGAAAGGAGAACACAGAAAGTGACTGTAGTGTCTACCGTCTATCCCTAATGAGCAGCCTATGTGGACGTAGATTACTCCTGCCAGCAACAACAGAAATTTATCAGTAATAAGGACTTTCTATTAGTCTTATGAGCCTTTGTGTTCTGAAACCAGTTCTTAGCACTTCACAACAGATGAATCTGACTTTAACATTAAAAACAGTCAGTACTGCCTCATTTGCAAGGAGTAAGGTTGTGCCCTCAGAAAATGACAGTGAGTCAGAGCTGAGTGCCCTAATTAGAACAGGTCAGTCTATCTTCAGCATACTCCTCAAATCTGGATGTACATCTCTTTTTAAAAAGATTATACCAATGACTGTCAGATGATGGAGAAAGAAGTCTCATGTGTGTGATAGTCTGACCTTTTGACTTAGAAATATGGAAGTAGTTATTCAGGAGCATCTCTCTAGTGATTCTCAAAATCTCACATCTCACCCCTTCTATCTTTCATCCATGACCCTGTTATAACATGACACTCATACCCAAATGCTCTTGATTAACTGAATTCATTGTCTCCTGCTCAAAATTCATTTTGCTTCTGGCCTTGCAACTATTAGATTTTTTTATCACTTTTTTCCCTAACACCCTCAAGACCCCACCATCTGCTCCCACCAATCCACTGTAGCCTCTACTTCCTCCCTATCCTATCCCACACCTGCCTTTCTGTCTCAGGCACACTCTCTGGTACAACCAGCACTTACTCCTGAGTGACATGCCAGTGTAAGATCCAGTGCCCATTACCACTCAAAGTCTAGGCGAGGGGTCAGTAAACTGTCAAGAAATATCCAAAGTAACCTGCCACTGGATGTGTATTGCCAGCAAGCTAACAGTGGGTTTTACATTTTTAAAGGACTGAAGTAAAATAAGGACAGTATTTTATGATACATAAAAGCTATGCAAAAATTTAGGTACAGTACTCCTGTGTTTCTCTTTCACATAATTTCCCTTGTTGGTCTTTTTTTTTTAAATTTAGTTGAAAGTTTTATTGTTACATTACATATACCCCTCATAATTTCACTCAATAATGGGAATTTGTACCAGTATATGACACAACTTAATGCTCAGTTTTTCCCATACCCTTACCCACCCTACCATTCCCACCCCCTATATACATAAACTTTATTTCCTTTCTTGTTATAATCTCATTATTTCCCCCCATTCATCTTATTTAGCTTTGAGTATTTTCTATTTCACAGTATCTACCATACATTCTAGAACTCATTGATATCTTCATTTTCTCATACCAAAGAAAAGGTGTGATATTTACACATCTGTACCTATTTATTCACTTATGAGGATGTCCTCAAGGTACATCCATTTAAGTATAAATGATTCAAACTTATAATTTTTTTATGGCTGAGTAATACTCCATTCTGTAGAAGAACCACAGTTTTTTATATCCAGTCTCTAACTGATGAACACTTGGGTTGTTTCCAAGATGTAGCAACCACAAACTGAGCTGCTATAAACATGGGTGCACATATGTCACTATGATATGAATCTTTTAATTCTTTTGTGTATATACCTAGTAGAGGAATAGCAGGGTCAAAGGGTACCTCTAATTGTAGTTTCTTAGGAATCTCCAAACTGATCTCCACAGGGGTTGTATGAGTCTACATTTCCACCAACAGTGGAGAAGGGTTCCTTCTTCTCCACAGCCTCATCAACATTTGCTGCTGGCTAATTCTGAGATAGCAGCCATTCTTTGTGGAGTGAGATGAAATCTTAATGTTGTTTCCATTTGCATCTCTCGAATGACTAGTGATGTTGAACATTTCTTCATATGCTTCTTAGCTGCTTTTATTTCTTCCTCTGAAAAGTCCCTGTTCATTTCAGATGCCCGTTTTTTAATTGGGTCTTTAAATTTGGGTGGACTGATTATTTTAAACTCTTTATATATTCTAGATAGTAACCCTTTGTCTGACAAAAGACTGGTAAATATTCTTTCCCATATTGTTGGTTGCCTTTTTGCTTTGCTGGTGGTTTCTTTTGCAGTGTAATAACCTCTCAATAGGATGAGATCCCATTTATCATTTTCTTCTACCAGTTCTTGTGCTATAGAGGATTTGTTTATGAAATTTTTCCCTAAACCAATGTCTTCGGGAGTTTTACCTAATCTGTTTTGTAGCAGTTTTAGTGTGTCTGTTTTAATATTTAGGTCCCTAATCCACTTTGATTTTATTTTAGTACATGGTGAAAGAGCTAGGTCTAGCTTTAGACTTTGGCAGGTTAAAGTTCAGTTTTTCCTGGACCATTTGTTAAAGAGGCTATCCTTCCTCCACTGAGGGTATTTGGCTCCTTTGTCAAAGATGAAATAGCTTAATGTTTCTGGAGTTGTTTCTGGATCTTCTAATCTACTCCCCTGGTCCTCAGGTCTGTTGCTTTGCCTGTACCATGCCTTCTTGATCTTTTTGAACACCTTTGACATTGCCATGGTTCCCTGTCTTAATGCCATCTGACAAAATATTCTTCATCTTTTCAGAACCATTGTACTTGTCATTTTCTTCAACAACTATGCTCCCCTTCCCCCGATAAAATTATAATATGATCCTGAGTCTACGTAGGTAGTCCTCTATCACAAATACTATTACATGATAGCTTTCACTCTTTCATATGCTTCTTAATAATAGAAAATTTAATTTGTCCATCTTTGTGTTCTACAACACCTACCATTGTCTTTGTTTAGAAAACACTAATATATTTTTTCTTGATTAAGCACATACTCATAGAACAAAATTGTTTCACGTGAATCATTGATTTGTAAAAGTCTATGTGCTTTCACTAACAAAATGAATCCTTTCATTTTTTTTTTTTTTGGTGCATTGTGTCCTTTTCAATAACTTCAATACTATCTAAATATTGTATTTCATGAAACAGAAATCTTTGTCCCTTCCTTCCCTTAATTTGTTTTTATCTCAAACATTGAATAAGTACAGATTATCTACTTCCTGATTTCCCATTCATTCTGAAATACACTCTAGAAAATATATCTAAACATTTGTGCTTTTTGTGATTAGTGGAAACAATTGTATGTTTAAAGAATGTCAAGAGAAGGAAGGCATGACAAAGATAACAAAGGAAAATTGACAAAGGAAAATCACTGTCATTTATGTAGGTCACTAATATAATGTGATATAGTTTTTATCAAACATAGTCTTTTTAAGAATAATTCCTAAGGAAAGTTTCATCAGGAACTTCAAAAACTATGTTTAATACTCAAAATTGACAAGACCACTCTTGGAACATGGAATAGTGTTGACCCTTTGGTCTCTGAGTTGGACTGTCAAACATGGTGTTCATTTACTTGAATGTTCTCTTTACATTTCTTCACCATCTATAAGACAAAACTAGAGCATGGCCTCACTTGTTGTCTTAGCCACTTTGTCACCACTGAGACCTATTTGCTGAAGCTCAGTATAGAGGAGAAGCTAGGTCTGGCTCACACTTCAGTAGTCTTGGTCCTTGCATCAAGCTAGGCCAGGGTAGCAAATGGAACAGCCCATGGCATAGCAGACAGGACCCAAAGAATATAAGGAGGAGCCAGGGAGGGAATTAGCCCTTCCAGACCTCATCCCCAATGATAAACCTTTTCTGACCAGAGGAACTACCTCTTCACATCAAGTCAAGTCTTCCTGACCCATTCGCCTTCCAAAAGGCCCTTCTGACCACATGAGGTTCTTTTGGGGAATATCTAGTTATAAATTTTAGTCACTGAAGTTAAATCATGAAACAATAAATGATTACTTGTATGTATGTATAACATATATAATTATCAGTCTGATTTAGTGCTTAGAATGTGAATGTGATCCATCACTCTGTTGATCATATTGATCATATTTTCTTTTTTTAAACATTAAATAAATAAAGAAAGAAAGAAAATGATTGCACAAAATCCCCTATGCATTTTAAAAATGTCCAGATAAAGAAGAAATGGTCAGGAAGCCTAAGAATGTCCAGGAGATCCAATGACTGTAATCTCTACCTGCTCATAAAATTGAAAGAAAGCCAATTGTAACCTCCCCCTTTGCTTCAGGCACTCTAAAGATGTGTGATTCTACTGGGAATTGGATTTAACCTACTGTATAAAATAGGAAAAATATTATTACTGGCAAAATACATTTCCCGAGAGTACCATTTAGCATTTAAATATAATTTTTTAAGCAAGTTGTTGGAAACACTTAATATCAGAAAGTTTTTTTTTTTTAATTAAAGTGCAGCTGATGGAAATACATTAATTTGACTATATGTAAAAGGTAATGAAGCAAAATATGGTTCAAGGCTGGGCGTCCATGGAAAAGTCACACTAGCTTGCCTTGCTCTCTGAGCCTAGTAGTGTAGTACAAATACAACAAGTCATCTGCTGTTAGGAAATAAATTGGCACCAGACAAAATGCTCATTTTAAAGCATTTGTCCTAATAAGTAACTGTTTCCCTTTATGATCAACTTGCTTGAAACTTTTTCCCAGATTAAAAAATAGTAAATAAATATCCTCCTGGAATTGTGTAAAGTGATTGCCTACACTGATGTCATGTTGATGCCTCAGATCATGTGAGAAAGATCAATGGCAACCACACTGACACTTTTCTGTCTGACCAGCCTGATAAACATATGCAAAAAATGGGACAAGCACATATTTCAAGACACAATTAAATGATTCTCCATTGCTTTGTCACCAGTAATTTCAACCTCAAAACTATATTCAAAGTATACCAAAGAGGGTTTTCTGTTTTGTTTTGAGCAACCAAGATGGCAGTGTAAGGAATTTCAGAACACAGTCATTCCCGAGAAATGTACTAAACAAATACTTAGGTGACAGTCATTTCTTGCCTTCCTTTGTTTTTCTTTTGTTGTATAATGCCTCATTTGTTCCGTTGAAAGGGCACTTCTTTTCATGTATTCTGGGCTGTCTTTATGAAGATGGATGTCTGGTGTCGCCCATAGGAAGTGCTGCCTCGCTGCAGTCTGGCCTCACCCTTCTGCTCTGCAGGGGAGCACATACTTAGTGGATGATGCTCAGAAGGGAACTTCTATAGTGTTGGCAAGTGAAGCCAGAGAAATATGCCCCATAATGCTCAGAACTCTTAGAGATTTTATAATAAGCCACCAAATAAAAAGACTACAGGGAATAAATGGGTATGCTAGCTAACAGGTACTACTACTATGATCTGGCCAGTGCTAAAAGACACTCTAAATTCCTTTCCTCAATGAACTTTTCACAGTGATAGCCTGGGAGGATCTGAATCTGTAAAGGATACTTTGAAATTCTTCTTCCAGATACAAGAGTTTAATGCCCAAGAGCTTTCCAACCAATTGCATTAAAAATAACAATTGTCATTGTATATTTTAGAAGTGATTTCCACAGTACAACATGTTCCAGCCCCACCTCCACTCCTATGGAGAGTATAGCAGTAGGAGGGAACATTTTGCAATATAAGTAAAATGAAAGAAATTTATATAAGCTGACAGGAAGCAGGTGTTTAAGGCAGCACGACATTCAGAAGCTGTGTGCTAATGGCAAAATCATGGAAAGTCTGAAATGTTCTCATTTCTATGCGCAAGTGAAGATATTGCATTTCAGGAAAAATATGTAGATAAATTCACAATATTGGACTGGAACAAGATGTGCATTTTTTTCTTGTTTTAGAAGATTTGGATTCTTATTGATATAAACAATTTAATCTTCTGATGACCTCAGTTTAGAAGTAAAGGCAGAGCCATCAAATCAAGTGAAAATAATGAACTTGTGAGGATTAAACTCGCTTTCTCATTCTTGACAGTACTAAATTTTAAGCAAATGACATAATGCTCTGAGCTGTCTGGTGACATAAGTTACTAGGATTTACATGTTTATGTCTCTTCATATCTCATATATTGAAATCCCTACTTACAAATTGACTAGATTAGGACATGGATTATTGTAAAAGAGAGCCCTTTGAAATGTAATTCAATGATTAGAGAATGGGATTATTGCCTCCAAGAGACCCCTCACCCTCTCTTCTATGTGAGGTACCAGAAAAGATGGGCACCTATGAACCGGAAGTGGGCCTAACTCCATTGACTGGCCACTGAATCTACTGACACAGTGACCTTGCGCTTCCTCAGGCAGCAAACAGCCTTGGGAACTTTGAGAAATAAGTTTCTGTGATTCTATAAGTGTTAGATGAATCACAAGAAAAGAGTTCAATCGTAAAAACTGAAACTAATGCTAATCGCATTGATAAAGTTGCTAATAAAATTAAATTATACTTTTGGTTTTAACCTAGGCTTTTGCTAAGATTTTACCGAATATAAGTAAAGTTCTATATTATATCTTGCCCTTTAGTTAAGAATGCTAAAAAGTCACCACTAATTTTGAAAAAAGAGAGAAGAATACTGAGCAAAAGAACTGTTCCTTTGATATCAAAGGGAGCTAAAGGTAGTTTAAAAGAGAAAAGTAACAAATTGAAGAATGAAAACATACAGGCAGGTACTTGAGGTTTTTCTTGATAATTCTTATAATGTGTCAGCTTTTATTTTCACTGTTTTAAGGAAGAGCTCCTTTCAAGATCAGAGATACTATGTGGAAGAGCTGGAGTTTCAGTCGCGGCCATTCTGAGCTTGGATCGGGCAGGATCTGCTGAGTCTGAACACAGGTGCCCATCCCCAGATATGCACGGGCATGGCAGCAATGCACAAAGCTAGCCTTTCACAGAATGCTTCCTAGATGGGTAGGAGATGAAGGAATTCTCATGAAAACTACACGGTAGGAAACAATAAAGCATCAGAGCCAGATCTGTGGTGTCAGCTTGGCTCATAATGAGGTGCAGCAGAAGAAAAA
Organism: Petromus typicus; assembly: GCA_004026965.1. Taxonomy (NCBI): domain Eukaryota; kingdom Metazoa; phylum Chordata; class Mammalia; order Rodentia; family Petromuridae; genus Petromus; species Petromus typicus. The sequence goes on from PVIR01004613.1 coordinate 51,656, forward strand.
GAAAGCTGAGACCTGATTGATCATATAAAATCCTCAGAAAGGGATAGCGTTAAAGCTCCGCCTACATGTTAAAAGTTTCCTGCAAAACAGGAGTTCAACGTTTTAAATACAGTTTTTTTTCTCTCTCTCTCTTTCTCTAATGCAAACTATTTCTTTACAGTTTTTCCTCTTCAAAATATATATCAAAGCATAAATGTGAAGATTAAAACAACTAACGTGTGTGTATGTGTGTGTCTTCAAAAGAGAAGTAGCAATTGGTTTGAAAAGAATGTGCTGTTTTAGGAATTATGACTAAAGTCTACAAGGTATAAACAATAATATTCCATTTAGAAAAAATGAGATCCAAACATCCATTGTTTTAAATAAAGGACTACATAAATTAAATCTCAAAAATATATTTTTATAAATGTATTACTGTTCAATTCTTTTTCACTTTGAATTTCTAATTCAATTTGCATAGCTATGAATTTAATTCTTTAAGGAGTTTGCATACAGTGCCCCAAATTCTTCCTAATATATCAACAAAATAATTTTTTCTTTAATTAAATTTACTCAAAATTCTTTTTTGTTTAAATATCCATACTTATATCTTGAAATTTTCACACAAAGTTGTTCACATATATTTAAAAAAAAAAAGAATAAACCTGTTATTTTGTCATTGGACAGAGTCTGAAGTTATTTTTTAAAAGGGTAGATAGGGAAAATTTATTCCTAGACTCTAGAGTCTGGCTTGTGTTTGTTTGTTTGTTTGTTTCTTTCTTTCTTTCTTAAATCTAATCCTCTAGCCCCCAACTCCTACCCACATCACAAGTTTGAACCCAACTCCTTCACCCTAAGCTAAATATCCAGCCTACTTTTTTTTTTTTTTTAATTTTTGAAATAGAGTCTCTCTAAATCTCTATATTGCCCATGTTGGGCTCAAACTTTCCATCCATGTGCCTCAGCAGAGTTGGTCCTTAAGTCATCCTCACCAAAAAGACTTTCAGTGCTCATCATGGAGAAGCATAGGAAGATTTATTAAGTAGAATTCAAAGTGAGACGAGCTAGGAAAGCGACTTCATCTTGAGTAGCTGAAAGGGTCATCTCTGATGAAGAGCACTAGACTGGTCAATTAACAAAAGAATGAGATTGGCCATTATGAATTAAATCTGGCGGTGGGAGGCTGGGTGATCTTTATCTCAGGTGTGGTTTTATCAGATCGCCACAGGATCCACACTTATTTCTGGAAGAAGTAATTCAGTTCTAAGAGACAATTGTCTCTGCTCGAATGGTCTCAGCCGACAGAGAATCTGGTTGAAAGGGAAAGGGAGTCACCTCCTATGATACAGACTTTGTTTTGAGGTAGTGAAAATGTTCTGGGATTTTAGAACAGACATGGATGACAACCTGGTATTTATACCCAAAGTCACTGGATTATACATTTTAGGAGGGCTGATTTTAAGACATATAAATACTTTCTCAATAAGTGTTTTTGATTTTCACTAAAATGAAGGGTGGGGGAAAAGAAGGGAGAAACCATTACAGCAATACAATTATATTCATTTTCTCTTTTTTGGGAAAAAAAAAAAAAAAACCCTGTATAAGGCAGTGTGGACCAAAACATGAACACATCTTGCCTTTGAAAATGCCACAGTATTGTAGAGAAATCATACTTTACAAACAGAGTACACTGTCAGTTATCATGTGAAAAATACTACCTTACCAAATGAAAGAGGAGGGCAAATAGATAAATGATTCCATTCTAAAACACAGAAAGAGAAGCAGAAATCCAAACCTGGTGTGGAACCATGTCTCTAGGGAAGAAAGGTATTTTCACTTAAGGAAAATGACAAAATCAGAAAAACCTAAATGGGAACGAGGGCTTTGGAAACAAAAGCCCTCCTATGGTCAGAAGCTAAATTGTAGCACATAGCACATTTCTGGCAGTGGGTCTGCCGGAAGGTGTGAAGGACACGTCACGCCCAGCTCACTGGGCCTGGAGTTTCTACAACATAATGACACAGTCTCAGGGATACAAAAAAACAAGAGGTTCAGTGTCATTACAGGCCATTGAAAGAAGTTTGAGAAAATGACATATCTAAAATGTTATTTTAGCCTCTGCCACACAGATGCTACACATAATTTTTTTCTAGAAAAATAATATGCTCTTTGTAGAAAACTTGAAAAGCCGAAAAGGAAAGGAAAAAATAAAAATCTTTTTTATGAAGTTGAAATTTGATAAAGGCATAGATCTTCAGTGTTTTCGTCACATACCCCCAACCCCCACATTCTGAGAAATGGATACATTAATTAGCTTAATCATCATAATCAATTCACTCTACATTTATAACATAAATAGGAAAGTACTATGCTGCATACCTTCAATATGTGTACTTTCAGTATGTTTTTTAAATCAGTGGTCAAGTGTCTTTCTACCCAGAGACAGTCATAGCTAAAGTCTTGATGAACGGCGGCCAGGCTCTTGGTATGTATATGATTGATAAGCAATATTTTACTTAGCAAAACATTTTCAACAGTCCCGTAGTAACCTACTTTTATTATGTCTTTATATTACACTTGATCTTAACCAAAAGACTGAGAAGCGATTATATATCTTTATACTGACTATATAAATTAAGTCCATCATGTTGAAAATGTTGACCATTCTATAGCTGTAGGTAACTGAGTCTTGCATACATTACATATTTATCAAAGTAACACATGATACAGATTGAGAGGAAAATGAGGCAACATAGGAACACTCATTGCAAGGCTTCAATGGAGGTGAAAGCTGCCAGCCAGGCTGCTTCTCACCATGAAGAGAGAGAGGTAGAAAGAGATGGAGGGAACTGGGAAGTGGAGTACTCTTTCTTTGAGGACTTAGAGTGCTGTAGTTTTCAGACAAGAGGTATTTCACCTCCTTTGTTAGATTGATTCCTACATTTTTTATGTTTTGGGGTGCTGTTGTGCAAGGAATTTTCTCCTCCCTTTTTCTCAGAGAGTATTATTTGTATATAGGAAAGCTACTAATCTTCAGGCTTGACCTTTACTCAGCTACTGTACTGAGTCTGACAATTGAGTCATTTTCTGGCCACGCTTGAAATCTTCTGTATAGAGTATCATGTGATCAGCAAATAGTGCACAGATAACTTCTTCCTTTCCGATCTTCGTTCTTTTTATTTCTTTTTACTTTCTAATTGTGGTTTGTGTTTCCAGTACTATACTGAAGAGGAGAGGTGATCCTTGTCTTGTTCCTAATTTTAGTGTGTCATGGTAAGTTTTTGACCATTTAGTATGATAGTGGCTTTTCCTAAATAGCTTTAATCAGGTTGAGATAAAGACCTACAAGGGCCGGGGATTTAGCTCAGTGGTTCTGGTGTGTGCCTTGCAAGGACAAGGGCCCGGATTGCGTGCCCACATAGAACACTGTGGGATGTGGTGACTCACATCCACCAGCAATCAGAACATACCACAGTGCTGAGTGTGGTGGCTCACAGCTGCAATCTTCGCACTTGGAAGGCAGAGGCCAGAGGATTGCTGTGAGTTCAAGGCTGAGCTCAGGGCCAGGCTACACTACAAAAGTAAGACCTTGTCAAAAAAAAAGACCTTCAGTTATAATTTTCTGAAGGATTTAAATCAAGAATGAGTGTTGGATTTGCCTCCTCCTCACGCAGTGATCCTACAAGAAGTCAGGCCTCAAGTGGTGCACAGAGGCGGAGCAGAGTCACTTAGCGATGGCTCTGTCCATGTCCCAGCCACAGCTCTGAAGGGGCCCTTGCTGCCTAGGGGCAGACTCTGGGCCTCCTCCTCACACGAAGGTCCTGCCCTCCTGTCCTCTTTTGATAGAACATTCTACTCTCATTTTATAAAAATAATGCCCAATTCTTACTCTCCAAGCAGATTAATTATATAGAGATTGAAAAACAGTATCTTTCTGCTCTTTGCATGTTCTGTTTCATCAAACTTTTAAAATAATTATTTAATGATTTAGAATATTAGAATGTATGTGCATCTTCTACAATAAATGTCACCAATATTTAGACTCCAACTATTAAACCGGACAGCAATGCTTTATTCAGAAGATATGATAAATTATATGTCCCATGATATCTACCTTTCCTTGTGCTACACTTAATGCATAAATCACATGCTTGTGATGTGTTGTGCTTTCACTATAGCTATTAATGTTGAATATCTAGCCCACTAGTGATGCTCAAAATTATGATTCTAATCCCATATTATATAATGAAATAAAATGTGGGCAAATGTGCATAAAACTACTCACAACTATAGAAAAGAGATATCATTTAATCTGAAGCACTATTTAGTCTCTCACTTCCCTACAAGAAAGCACCACTTCATTTACCAAAGTAATATTTTTCTGCTAAAAGCTCTTAACCAAATATTGGCATCTCAGAACACTGTCTCTCCTTCAATGAATCAAGCCAAATATAACTACAGCCCAAAAAAGACATCCTGTCCCTCTTTCAAGAGCCAGAAGTCTCCTCTCACAGTTCCAAAAAAGAGAAAGTACAAATATTTGTAAAGATTTTTGTCTTGCATCAATAATCAGCACTAATGAAATCATGCCTGAAGATAAGTGGTGAGAGGGTGCATTAAATAATATGATAATTTCAACGTGGAAAACATTAATTCATAATATGCAGGAGTATTTTTAGATGGCACCGACAGTTTATACGAAGCTTGGGAGTGGTGTAACTTGCTTTCATAGGAAAGGAATGGCCTAGCTTGGAAATTTTATTGGCAGATACTGTAGTTTAAAAATGCACATGGGATGTCTGTCCTATAAAGCAACAAGTATAATATTTTACATTTTTTCATTTTATGATAGGAATCAGTTATTATACAAGAGAAAATTTGTCTTGCTTTTCTCATCATTCATCTCACTTCTGCTAGACAGTATTAAATGGAAGTCTGCATATTATCTTGGATTTTATATGGGTCTGTGGTGTGCAAAGTATTTTCACATACATTATTGATTTTAATCTTCACAACAACCATGTAGGGTGTTACTAATATCTCTTTCTAAGGAAAAACTGAATAACAAAAAGGATTATTGAGTTACCTACTTTTACACAGTCACTGAATAGTAAGGCCAAGTCTGAAACCCTGAACTTTATTTTCCAAATCCAAAGAGGACACTCTCCTCTCTCACTCTACGACATGTTTTTCTTTCTTACATTTATCTTAGCCCAATTTATTATTTTCCAAAAGTGCAGCCTACATCAGGGAGTTATTTTTCATCATATTTCATATTGGGCTAAACTAAGTGATATTTTTAGACCTTAAATTAAAAAATAATTTACATATTTTATGTCTAATACTTACAGAACTCCTGTAAAGATATTGATTTGATCACTTGAAGTAAAGTGCACATGTGCCCTCTCTAGTTCAGACCATACTACAAATCTAAACAATTTTTGAAGCTTCAGTTCATCTAAAATTCTCTATGCTCAGCATATCAATTTTGTCAATTGATGGATGCAAGTAAACCAGTTCAAATGAAATCATTCAATGAGTTGTTTTGTGCGAAGATTGTTTTAGTTTGGTAATCGTTAAATCAATAAAATTAGTGCAAAACGATTCATTTGGTTGAAAACAACACAAGTGACACAGCTGAGAAAAGGTGTTCCTGGGCAGGAGTCCGAGAGTTCTCAGATGACAGAACCCCCGCGGCAAGGCCTCAGGATGCTGAGGGAGGCAGGAAGGGTCATGTTCTGAATGCGCTCATTTCCTGCCCTCTCCCCAGGGAAGCACAGATATCATAAAAGGTCCTGGAATGAACTTTTTCTGAATCTCAAAATAATCCCTTTTCAACTTTTAAGGGATCAGTAAAATTTGTTTGATTTTTTTTTCTTTTCAAAAAACAAGGCAATCAGTCATTTTATAAAAATGATTTGACCTACACTAGAAGTCTCATAAGTCTAATTTTGCTTGTAATAACCACTCTAAATAAAGGTTGACTTTAAAAATCGCTATCTCAGGTAAACTGGATGAGATAAATGAGAGCACAGAGAAGATATTTCAAGCTATCTGATCAAGCAAACGTATTAATAATTACACTTCAAGATACAATATTCTTATTATACTAGATTTTATTAGGTGAATGTATTTTATGACACACAATAATGACTGAATTTTAAACTATATTGTGATTTAATACTTTAAGGATTAAACTTAATTTAATATTTAAGAATTCTCATTCATTCACTTATAAATACTTGTTAAGTGCTAACAATAGATATAGTAAGTAGATTCAGGTACATATCTTGATACAATAATGATCAATATAGATACATAAGGCTTTAAAGCAACTATGTACACATCCACAATTTTAAGTCTATATATTTTCAGTTTTTCACGGACTCAGTGTCTACTATTTCATATTGTAGAGTAATTTTCACTAGTGAAGAGCCTCAAAAAACCCTGAACATATCCATCATGATTATGGAAAATACTTTATCTTATTTAATTATATTTTTTTCAGTTTTATTTGTTGTTTTAAGAAGTAAATATGACTTACATAGTACTTCAGAAAAGGAATTTTAATAGAATTTTTTAAAGATCTCTGAGACATCAAATGATGATAGAGACTTTATGGCAATTTAGAAGTAACATTTTCAAATCACAGTGACATGATTTTAAAATAAAATCAAAAGTTAATGAAAAAATAACAAAAATAAATAATTAGGAACATTAGTTCCAAATTGATATGACAAAGTTGAAAGGAAAACAAGATCTATGAGGAAATATTTTATGTAAAATATAAGATAAAACATTGATAATTTCTAAATGGAAAGTATCCTGAATATTGGAGGAAGTTAAATTGAATTATAATTAAGAATATTGTAGTCATTTATCTAGCAGACATTTTTTTACGGCCCACAGTACAACTCATTCAGTATCCCTGATGAGCGCAGTAGCGCCTACTCCACTAGGGCCTAGTTCTGGACAACGGAAGTTATACATGCCCCAAAGATGAAGAGCCACTTCCAGTGGAAACACGAATCACCAGACATGCAGTCACTTCTTCATACTAGTTAGAAATTTCACCTAATTACCAATGAACTACCTTAGTATTACAATTGGGCATGTTTTTGAGGTTGCTAATTTCTTTGTAATTTTAATACAGAAAAGAGCAATTAATATCTCCTATTTATGGGCTGAGTATTTGGCTCAGTGGTTCCAGCACCTGCCTTGCAAGTGCAAGGGCCTGGATTCAATCCCTGGGAACTACATACAACAATGCCAAGCATGGAGATTCATGCCCACCAGCAATCAGAACCACGTACCATAGTGTTTGGCATGGTGGCTCACACCTGTGATCCCTGCACTTGAGAGGCAGAAGCAGGAGGATTGCTGTGAGTTCAAGGCTGAGCTCAGGACCAGCCTGAACTCTGAACTACAAAAGCGAGACCCTGTCTAAAAAAAAAAAAAAATCCATATTTAACTTTTCATATGAAAAAAGTATTTTGATCTTTTTACTTTCAAATAAATATTTACTTTAAAAGGCTGTAGAGATATAATATTGATATTTTATCTTCATCTTCAACAGCTCTAGACAATGTCCACATGTGAATCATGATGGGTTGTATTGAAATCAAGCTTTTAGAGTGTTTTAATGGAACAACAATATGGGCTTAATAGAGACTTATTTTACTGGAGCTATAATTTGTCAATATCTGAGTAGTAAGAGTTTTTATTTACATTTATCAAATCCTCCTCTACAGAGACTTAGGTTGCTAGTTTCTCTAGAATGAACATGTCTTTTGGAACTTTGTTGATCAGAACCCTGGGAGAGCAGAAGGAAAGCATATTCGATAAACAATTTTGGATTTTATGATTCATTTTCTTGCCAAAAAAGGAAAATCAAAGTCTTTAGGGGCCTGAGATACATATTTACACATGTATTTACTTGTAGAGTATAATGCAAATTCCCAGGACTCCAGGAATATAAGAATACTGTTTTGTGGTTGTATTTGGCAAGAGCACTAGAGATTTATTATTACAATAGACAAATATTGCAAACACTGAACCTAATTAAATAAGACCTTTATTTATGTACCACAAATGTTCAAATAACTTGTAAAAATTTTTTAAATGTCCACAGCTCTCTGGACTTAAGGTTAAAATGTATTAAGTTTGACTTAGAAGAATCCTATTTGAAAAAAGATTAAAAAACAACTGTAAAATGAAAATACTAAGTATGTACAGTACTATCACATTTTTCACCTCCCTTCACATCAATCAACAAAGATAAGTTTCTAATAAGACTATCAGCTAATTTCATTGTACTTATTCTGTAATTAACTAAATTGTGGCTTTATACAGCATTTGAGTTCAAAAAGTATCAGATGACAGTGATCTATTGCAAAAGCTTTACAAAGTGAACATGTCATTTGCTAATTTATTACCTGTTCTAAAAATTAGAAAGTTCTAACTCTGTAAAAATCAAACATGTGCTTTTATGCAATTATTTGATTAGATATAAGTATCATGTTTATTATTCTGGAGAAACCAGTTGTACTGTCATAGATATTTTTTTCCTGGCTGTAATGGATAATCACGAGAAAACTCCACTAATTAAAATATGGGACAAAGTACTAAAATATACAGAAAAAAACCTTAAAAGGAACCATACTTCCTATGCAAGGTAATCCCTGTCTGCTTCACTCAAAAATACGAGCGAACAGGCCTGACTGAGCTGAAGTCTTGCAGGTTGTAAGACATACAAGAACTCTAGATCTTTATCACTTCTAAATCCAGCTGCATTTCTGGTTTTCTCACTATGAAAGTCTAAATGTCTCTTCAGTGAACTTTTTGATAAGTTCAAGGAGACATCAAACTCTATCACATGACTGGCCAAATTTCCTCATACGAAAATTTACACTTTTTCAATCAATACAACATAAAGAGTAATATTGTTCTATAAGTGAATTCATACAAAATAGAAGTAAAAGGAGGAGTTAGTGAGCATGGGACAACCATTTCTGTCTCCTCCAAAGCTGAGTCAAGTTTCTCAGAGGGTAGGAGAAATCAAAGGTGGAGCTGATTCCTAAAGAATGATTCTTCTTATGGAATTTTATTATAAAATGTGAAAGAAGTTAACTATATGGAAACACCCAAGGTGTAATATCACTATGAATTAGGTCACTAGAATAAGTTATTAAAGGAAGTAAAGTCAATCATTCTTTTCCCACATTACCTCCCACCAAAAAAAAATTTTAAGGATATATTTATTCATCATGACACGTATATTTCAGGAAGATAAATAGTAACATACAATATTATAAGCAGAAGCTATTATTACATAATAATTAAAGGCAAGAGACATGGACTTCCATAATGAAGTATGCATGGATCACTTTGATTAGGTTAGAACTTGGTTTGCTGACAGTAGTTCTTAGTGTGGTTTACTTCATTATAACCACGGGAAAGGAACGGCTCAAATGTTTTGCATCTCTTCTTTATTTTCTATATCCATCTACTGGGTTGGAGAGAGACAGAATGACAATCAAGTTGTCCTGAGATTCTAAAATGTTTCATTGTCTCAATTTAAATTTAAGAATACAATTAACAAGCACTTTTGAAAGTTTCAAAGGTTAAACATTAGAGATTGAAGGAAAAAATGAGAAGAGATTCCTTCCATCATATTTATTCAGGTATGTATAAAGCAGTAATTAAGCCAGTGCATCTAACCTTGCTGTGTGAAGAAATGATAAGACTTTCCAAAAAGATGTGCAACAGCAGCCAAATGTGAGCTATATTTTTTTGCTGGGTCAAGAGAGGAGGAAGGTTTTTCCATAGAAAGGAAAATGAACTATCAGTCCACAAAGGAACCATTCAGCAAAATAAGAATGATTATTTTTTTTTGTCCTAAATGTAGAGAAACTTTACAAGTACTGAAGAAATTTTATCTTGAGTGTTCATTTGTGGAACTGCTATGAGCCTTTTAAACCATCCTAGCTGGAAAACCTGAAGAAAAGCTTCCAAAAAGTTTTTAAATGTTTTTTATCTGAAGTTTATATGAGTCTGTTTCCAGCAAGATACAAAAATCATCCAGAATATTTCAGAAGGGTTGGCTCAAATTTTGAGCATAATTTGGTTTGTGGAAGCATAAGAAATCTCTTAGCTAATTTCTTTCAAGTATCTTGCCTAGTAACAGCCAGTGGATGCACATTACTTAAAGGACGTCTTGTCCACGAGTTTCTCAATCCAGACTGGGTACTGCATGCTCAGTAGAGTTTGTGCTTGTGGCTGACTTGAAAAGAACTGGAATGTTACCAGATCCTGTTAGTTCATCCCTACACGAAGACATTCAACTTTAACCAGAGCTACTTGGTTACTTGCCATGAAAAAGAACTAGGAAGTTGGCTGCTGATAGGCTTTTAAGTATTAAAAAATAATCTGAAGCTTAAACTACAGACATTAGCTAGTTCTTTTAGGCAAATGAATCTCCAGTGTCCTGCAAATGATATGGTACAACTAAAAATAAAAGATCTTCATAAAAACATTTTTTAAACAAGTAAGTCATACTTGTTCATGAATTATTTAATTCCTCTGGTAGTTTCTTGAATTTATACTTCCTCCATAACCAATGAAAGAAACAGGCCAACTCAGTTCCTGAAAAAGTTAGTTGATTAACCTAACAGGAAAATCTTCTAATATGGAAACACAATAAATGGGCCAGAGAAATCTAAAGTTAGTGCTTATATAAAGGTTTCAGGTCATGTATTTCCTGTAGACAAAAGAGCCCTGATAGAACGTGTGCCTAGCTGGCCAGCCACAAGGCCTTTGGTTTGATCTCTGGAACCACAGAGAGCAAACTACTGTTGTCATGAATATTGTACATAGTGTTTTAATTGTGAACAGGGAGATTTTTATTTTTAAAGGATTCACCAAGTATATCAAGTGTGATTAGAAAATAATAAATATTGAAGATAATACTTAAAAGGTAATTTTACAATGTCTGGTTAGATCATAACTCTAAAGTGAAATTATTAACTTGATATCTTATGATCAGTAACATAAATGAAACAGTTCTGGGCAGAAGCAGTGTTTTCTGTTCTCTGTGATTTGCAAGCGTAGACCAGAGGTCAACGATGCCTCAACACATCATTAAATTCCTATTGCTTGATGTCTTTTTCTGTATTTCATAAAAACTATTCAGAAAGTTTTCCTTTTTTCTTTTGCGGGTTGATATTTATTGCTACAGTAATATGATCCCAGAGAAAGCTTAATTTTTTATTGTGTATTTTTAAGAAGTCACTTCCTGCTCCTAATTTTGGCAGGTTGAAGTGGGGCGAGAAGTGCAATGGATAACACACTTGACTATGGATTGGAAGATCCTCCTTTTGGCAGATGGAATATCAGCCACTGAGAGCCACCCAACATATGCAGGATCACTGGGATCAGCTTTTGCTATCCTCTCTCTCCTTGGCTTCTCTTTCCATGAACAAACACAATTCTTGGAATGATTTTTTTAGAACAAATGAGAAATCTTTGCATGTCAGCCAAGGCCCACTCTGTTGAATATAATGGAACATACATCATATATTGAATTTAGTTTTAACAGGCAAAATATTAGCACTAGTCAAGACCTTTTATGCCCATTTTACAGAAGGGTAAATTTAGTTTCAGAAAACATCATAAACCTGTCAAGATTGCTCAGCTAATAGACAACACTGCCTTTTGAACATTCCAAAGCATGTAATTCTACAGCTTCATTGGTTGGGACCCTTCTCAGTCAAGTTCTTTCTACTTTTTCATTTGGTTCCATCAAAACAGTTATTTGATGCCAGGTACCATTGAGTGATGAACCTCTGAAGGCTACAAAATAAAGCAGGATTTGTTTGTGAAACAAATCTCTGAACATGATTTAAATGTTTTCAGGAACAGTATACTCATAAAAGGTGGCATCTCTCAAACTTGGGACTTACCCCCTTGCAGTCCTTATTAATTCAAAGAAGTAGATTCAGCATTCTCAACCTTTCCCATCTGTTTTTAGTGTAGGAAATACATATTGAAGTCCATCTATGATTTTACTATTGTTTATTTTTCTTTACTTGATGATACTTTTTTAGCAATCAATCAATACAAGTATAACAAAAATTAATACCTTACCATTGTAAACAATTCAAAACCATAGTACAGTGCATAAAGACCACCAGAATCTCAGTGCCCAGTTGTCTCCCATTCGATTTTTCAGGAGCCACTCTATAGAGGGTGCTGCTGTCCAGTGATGGACAGTAGTCAGGAGACTACTGATGGTTGACACTTCCTAAGTACATCTGCTTTTACATTTAAGATGTCCTGTTTGTGATAATATACAAGCGTGGAATCAGGACACAGAGAAATGAAGTAACTTGACCAGTGACACAAGGATAGCACTGGGTACTTCCATCCAGGTAGTCTATTGTTTACTTACCCTTCCCACTCTGAAGGATTTTTTTGGTGCACAAGAGGAATACAAAATAATGTAATTGATCTCATATGAGATTTTAAACTATAACAAGCGCTTTTAGGTGAAAAGGACTTGGAAGTATAAATCTGCATACTCTCCTGTATTGTACACATCCATAGCTCATATTTACATGCTTGACTTTATAATCTAGATACACGAATTGTGCTCCTCTGAACACCATAAGGCCATACTGCTACAGTGGTCACCTGTGGCCTGTTGTACATCGGGGGTGGGGAGGGGCTGTTGTGGTGCCGGATGTTTCAGTCTCATGTAACCAAAGGGGGCACGTAAACTCCCTCCCCCCGTTTAAGGCTTATAAAATATCTCTGACCTTAACCTTGTGGATTTGTTGCCTTTAAAGCAAGAGACATAGTATACACCTGCTTGGTATGGGAGGATACTCACAAAAGTGCAAGAGATTAAAGTCCATAAGGAAACTAACTAAAGGGAAACAAGAGCCTCGTACAATCAGTCGCTTCCCCTGACAATCCTGTTGAGCTGATTCAGGAGCTTATCAGACCCTTGGAGAGATGTGATCCTTGTGATCATATCAAGGGCCATGTGGTCAGCATATCAAGAAGCTGAGACAAGCGGCACAATGTAGTTTCTTGTATTTGTTGTCCCTCTGCTTTTATGTGTGGCTACTTACTGAAAAAATGCATGACTGTATAGAAAATGAATATATGTTTTTCTTTAGCTGTATTTCCTAAGAACCAAGACTAGTAGATGTGGGAATAAGGCAAGCATAGTCTTGGGCTCTGGAAAGTCTTTTCAGAGAAAGACACACATATTCCGAGGTCAGGCTGCACAGTCTGATTGAACAGGGAGACCCCTGGGGGAGCAAGAGAACTCATCCAGCACAGGAACAGCTCTGGATAAGGCAGGCTAGGGTGTTTCTGAGCCAAAAAGGAAAATGGTGTAGAAAATCACACTAGTTAACATTATATACAAAGCTTCGCTTTAAGCATTTTACCTTGTTATCTGATTGTCAGACTCCCTGAAGTAGGCAGAATTAATAGTTTCATTTTATAGACAGAGAGCAGCTAAGAATTTCTTTAAAACATCATTTAGGAAAGGAGACTTTACAATTAAATTCTCTTAGTCACACTGAATTCTCTACGATGTAATTCCCTCATTCATTAGAGGAGTTGTTAGTAGTAACAAAGGCATAAATTAACAATATTAAATTATTTAATATTCATGAAGTATATTAGACAGTTTTAAGCATTCCCACTTTCAGTAAACTATATTTGAAAAAGGAGAAAGATGTTTCAAGCAAAATTATTATCTCACAAAATTGTCTATCTTCTAATATGTAAATAGAATCAAGTAAGATTAACAAAGAAGTGGAAAGAAGGCCCTTGATTAGAAATGACCTGCCAAGGTAGGCATACATTAGGAATATAAAACAGAATTTTGTAACATGGACCTAGTGATTCTTAAGGACTGTCCCAATGATACCCTAAACTATGGGCCATACAGTTTTAGAATATAGTTAAGTTTAAAAATATATGGCAAAGGATGAAGGAATATAAATCCTATTCAAAGGATGAGTCTCTGGGGATTTGACACGGGAAGCACAGTCCAGGCAACAATGAAATGCTGGACTCTTACATGCCTCACAGATACTGAATTTACTGTGGCTTTTCTGATTTTACATAGACACATGGAATATATTGAGCAGCAAAAAGGGACATTGAGGGAATGTTAAAGGCCTAAGAACAAGGGGTTTCTGTTGGAAAAAAGTTGGCCAGACACCTGAAGCCTAATTCATGAGAAAACAAGGCCAGAGTGGCAGCGATGGCATTTGTCCCGACGGTATAACCAGTTACCATATTTTCTTCTTTGGATATTGGTGTTTTTAATTAAGCTTTTTGAAATGAAGCCATTACCATGTTCATCCTTCTTAAAATAAAATGAAAGAATCAAAAGCACTGTAAATATATGCAAAAAGTAAAAAAACTTCACAGTGATGCATGGAAATTTAATAATAGTAGGATTCCTGAAAATATTTACACCCTGACACTGTGTCTATAATGGCTCTTCCAGACAAATAGAAAATCCAGAATTTTACACAGGGTATTTGCACCATATTAAATAACAGGTATCTGTAGTTTTGGGCTATTATTTCTGAGGCAGTTATGGAATTTGCAAAATAAATCTACATTTGAAATCATTAATTCTTATTCACAATCCTATACTTTTAAGGAATCACAAGGGAAGATGAAAATATTTAACCCTGTTCAAAGAGTGATTTTATATATTCTTGTTTTAGGAAAACAATTACTAGTCTTTTCCAGCAGTTCTTGGTGAGGGCTCTGTCCCACCCCTGACCCCTGGAAGCCCCCACCACCTCCCACACAAACTCTGCTTCCCCTTCGACCTCGGGAGACCTAATAGTCTGTTTCTCATTTGTCTCTCTTCCTTCAGCTAACTTAACAAGATTTTCTAACAGATCTGCTCACTGCAACACTCCCCCTTCCTGGCTGAACAAGGTGGGCAATTCATTAAATTCTCATGTGCTTCTGGGATAGCCTTCCACAAGATACTGCACATAAGTGTTGGCTGCAGTCGCTAATCCACACTGTGGATGGCAAACATACCATGACAGCTGTTACTTCCGTTGTAATATTCAACAAGTAGCAACACAATGTGAAGGTTGCTTTTATTTTTATTCAGACTGACCCAGATGATGACAGTACCAGAGACTGGTACTGAAATGATTACACCAAGATAATATTTTCTACAAAATGTAAGAATTAGTTTTAATGCATATTCAAAGATAGCATCATTAATATTACAATTTTCTATACTAAAAATGTTACCATGGGTGAAAGTCATATCTATATCAATTAAATAATGTAATGTTTATGTGGAACATGAATAAGTTTAAATAATACAGATTTAATGATTACAAATACATATAGGGGCCAGGGTTTTAGCTCAGTGGTTCCAGCACCTGCCTTGTAAGTGCAAAGGCCTGAGTTTGATCTCCGGTAACCATGTACAACAATGCCAGGTGTTGTGACTCACTCCCACCAGAAATCAGAACCACATACCACATTGCTGGTTGCGGTGGCTCATGCCTGTAAGCCCAGAGGCAGAGGCAGGAGGATTGCTGAGTTCAAGACCAGCTTGAACTACAAAGTGAGACTCTATTAAAAAAAATGTAGCATTTGAATATGTAGAAAAAATATGTGTAAATATTTATCCATGTAAACCATGTATGTGTCTATATTTTTTACATGAGATGAAGGTCCATAATATGTGATGAGGTGACATATAAGAAGTTAAACATGATTAAGATGCCTTAGAGATATAAATTTATGTCCAGATATTCTTCAAACAAATGAAATGTGTATTTGAATATTATATGAATAGGTACAAAATTAGTACATATTTGAGGATTGGAGTATAAGGGATAGAGATGAATGATTTTACTATTTGAATTTTTACAATATTATTAACTGAGGGATAAAAATTCATTAAAATACTGATTTTGTTGGGACATCCAGTATAGAAGATGTGCCTGAAAAAGCACACTGAATGTCTGAATTTTTACAAATTGCCACAGTAGATAATATGCTGCTATTAATGACTGTTGACCAACTTAGTCCCCCTTCCTTCAAGCTCCCCTGTCCCATCACTCTTGCCACCTTCTGGAGCAGTTCTGGAAGTCCTCCTCTGAGTGTTGTTGGTTGTGACCTTATGTTTGCCTTGATGTCTTGAACTGATTCCAAATTTTTTTTTAAATTGAAATCTTTATTCGTACATTACATATACATATCATGATTGTGCTCCACAATGAGAATTTGTACCAGAATATGATACAACTTAATTCTCATTTTTTCCCATAGCCCTACCCACCCTACCACCCCCCATATACATAAACTTTGTTCCCTTTCTTTTTTGTTATAATCTTATTATTTTTTTCCCTTCACCCTATTTCACTTTGACAAATAAGAGTCAAAGTTTGAGTAGGTCCCATTTGACCCAGCCATCGCCCTGCTAGGTATATACACAAAAGAATTAAAAGACTCATATCACAGTAAGATATGTGCACCCATGTTTATAGCAGCTCAGTTTGGATTGCTAAATCTTGGAAACAACCCAACTGATTCCAAATTTTTACCTTTTGTGGCCAATTTGTTTTGGGGGAGGAGCCAGAATTTATATGGTTCTGCCCGGCCAATGAATAGGGTGAATGAGTGAACAGGGTAATGTTTTCTAGAGCCTGCTTCCCATTGGATGGCATCCAGGGCAGTACTCATCATATTCCTGCCATACCTTACAAAGACACTCACGAAGGAGAGCCTCCAGGACTGATTCAGAAAGGGACAAGAAAATGGGATAAGTGTATGAAAGGGTGCAGGACTACCCTGGGAAGGATCAATGGCAATGTGTCTCTACTGTAATAATGTTTAAAAGTTCCAGCATTCAACATCTACTAAAATCATTTTATATTAATCAAAATATCACAGTAATTCAGTAAATTGAGTTTTAATTATATTAGAATTTTTTTTCTTCCCAATTTGTTTACATATGACAGCAACACACTTTGAAGCACTTTTCCAGGTGAGAATGCCTAAGTTGTTTGTTATGCATATTGCACAATAAAGGGTAGTAACTATTTGGTTTGATAAATTTATATGAAACAAAATCATGATGATACAGAATGAAATGTTTCTCATGATACACATTGATATTAATATATAAACAGGAATGTTTGTTAAAGTTTAATTCATCATATATATATATATATATATATATATATATATATAATGGCTATAACAATAAAATCTTTACTTATGTTTTCTCAATCGTTGACCAATTTGGCTTTTGAACTATAACAAAATAGATACATCAATTGTAACATTCATCATGAGACTAGCTGAGATGCATCTACCATTTGTGACTAGACAATTGTTTGAGGGGAGGAAAATATCACTTATTATTCTTGAAACATCTACACATGCAAATACTAATTTCAAATGTTCACAATTTTGTAGGGAGTGAGTAGTTGACACTTTTCATTTATCATAAATATATCTCTACATTTTTCTAAATAATAAATGCATTTACCAACTTGGATCTAGCAGTCATATCCTTCTGGGACAGTCAAGCACGTTAGAGAAAATGAAGTCTTCACAGAGATTCATGTACTCTCTGGGTTTAGTGATGTATGTAGCCCAACAGGAAAACATCTCCCTAAGTGGTCCATTTATTCCTCAGAATATTGTGCAAATAAATCAGAATTGTACCCAACTGTCATCATTATCATTTCCATTTCCTCCACAGTGCTTTGTACTGATAACTTCATTCTGTTACATCACACGACTCTGTAAGCTGAAGTTGAGGTATTCAGTTCCATGGCCATTGGTGAGCAGAGGTGATTCTCTGAAGCACACAATGATAGTGTTTTAGATGCCTGTTATCTAGACACAAGCCATCATAAAAGAGTCAAAGGAAATGCAACCTAAGTCGAGGTATGCATAGAACCTCCTAGAAGCACATTGTACTCCAACTGTAGAAATGAGGTCATTGTCAGAGTCTCTTTTCCTACTTTAATTATCAGTGAATGATGTCACAACTCTCATGTCCCAGCAGCACATGGCAAGACATGGGGGAGAATCTGGATTTTTAAATACTGTTTAGTGGCTTGAATTATAAAGGAGATTACTTACCCTGAGACAACATTGTCCTACAGACAATGCTAACTTTGTGATTAATGAGATGATGGATGAGGAACATATGACTATTTCCAGGTTTCTTCCAGCATTTTTCTTAACTTCAACTGCAGCCAAAACTGTCAGAAGTAATGACAAGATGAACAGATAATGTTTCACCTGTAAGTGGGGATCTTGACTGCAATTTAAAATTTCCAAAACTTCCACAGAGCATAGCTCTTATGTAAAGCCAAGTTTTTTTTTTCTTCTTTCCAAAAAGCTTAAAAACAAATGGGATTGCAAGCCTCTGAGGAGGAAAAGAAGCAGTTCAGTTTGCACTCTTGGAACTCTGAAAAGTGTAGGCTGATTAGCAGGGTGACTGTGCTGACCTGAGGCCGGAGCATGAAACTGAAGAACTTTGTATTAAGAAGTCTCAGAATGATAAATACAGCCTATTTGTGAGTGACATAGGCTTTCAGAGTGCTGGAACCTACAATTGTTGATGAACATTTTCTGGGAGTCATAGTGAGTTCTATTACCTCACTGTAGACTTTAAACTCCTCAAGGTTGGGGACATGTCTAATCACAGTACCCAGGACTCAGTCCCGCAGGCCCTGTTCATCCTTTTGTGGGTAAAATTCTCACTCAGGGAAAGCAGTGCTGATCACAGCATCATGAGAAGTCTCACACTATCAGTGACTTTTTTTCATTAGTTTGTTTAGGAAGAATAATGTGCAATATAAATTAAAATATTTTCCAAAAGCTGAATAGAAATGTACATCTTAACAGGCAAAGATATGAATCTAAACATGAATATAAGTAACTACCAAGTTATTTTAAAACCAAATCCTCACTGGTGAAGTGAAAAGAGCATTAAATATAGAAGGCCTTTTCTACTACGCTCATTCTGAAGTCATAATATCTTAGAACTGAAAAACATCTCAACGATCACGCAGACTAAACTCTCAGTTGTATTCTTGTGAAAGTAAAATGTGCTCCTACCCTGAGAAAAGTCACTCAGTCCTATCATTAAGGAACATATCCATTGTTGCAACTTATTTAGTTATAATTTTTCTTCTGAAAAACATATTTGTTTTGTGTTTAAATGATATTATTATATTTGGCATTGTATGTTTGACATTATTCAAGGCAACTTTGTTGCAGTGATGTTAGCTTATGTATTGGTAATAATACTATTTTAACAAAATACGTCCACCTTCATCAAATCTGTGTTTGACATCTTCCTCCTCTTTGTGCATTTACACTTTTGCTAGTCATCTCAGCATGCTCAACCTGACTGTATAGACTAAAAGCCACTTGGACTATCCATTTGGAATGACAGCAAGTGTGAATGTAATCAATATGACCTCACTTCCAGTGATACACAGCTCTTTCTCTTTGTCACCTTCTCTGATAGCATAAGTTTAATTTTCTCATTGAAAGCTGTAGGGTAGTATCTGTAAACTATATGAGAATTAATTTTGTAAGAAACAATTTTGTTTATTATATATGATCCTTCTTATGCTTTTTTATCTGATTTAGATTTCTCTAATATAACTCAGGCAAGATTGTAGCCTAAGAAAAAAGAACAGTAAAATTATTTGAGAAGTGATACTTAAAGAAAATTGAATTACCCATAAATATAAATGGCTGTATTTTCCCATATTCCCTTCTATTCTATGAACATTGATCTCTCACTATGGTGTAGCAAAGCTTCCAAATCATGAGACATTGTCAGCAGCGATTAGAGTTCAACCATCAAAATAAGTGATATGCTGGTTCTGGATTAAACTGGACCAAAGCAAAAACCTGGCTTGAGCAGAAGAATGTCACTAAAACCATGTGTAAAGTAGGGACACATTTGGAAGTATAAACCCAGTATCTGTTTGGAGATACTGTGATCCTGAAGAATGGAAGAGGAACTCTTCAGCAGACATCCCTGCAGTGTGAGGAAGGGGAGGCCGAGGAGAGTGTCGAAACCAAGGCAACAGTTTCCAAAACAGCATCTATGATTTCAAAGATTTCTGTGAGGTCATGTTCATCCACATGTGGATTATATCATTCTTGACATTTTGCTTAAAGTAGTGAACTATAACTTTCAGGAAAGCCAGTCTCAGAAGATATTAGCTCCGTGAGATCCTTCTTCATTTCCCCAAATGTGTCCATGTTACTAGAAACTAATTAGGATAACACAGAGCTAAGGAAGGTGGTACTTACTCTTTTAGCTCTGTTTTCCTAGTATAGGGTTACTACCTTCCTAGCATTCTCTAGACAATTTGATTATTTTCAGAATTAGGAAAAAAGTACCAATCTGGATTGGTGATGGAGGTTACTTTGTCTGTGCTGTCTGATTCTTTCGTCTGTGTGGAGAGTTCTTTTCTGTCAGGTTGATATGCTGTCTCTGAGAAGGGATGAGGTGCTGCAGAGAGAGGGAGACCTCTCGCTTCTCTCAAACCTTGGAAACTGTGGATGAGGTTATGTCTGCTGGACTTTCAAACATGCTGAAGCTCATTTCCAAATACTGTGAAATACATGTCTAACAAAATAGCTGGAGGTCTGTACTCCTCCAAGGACTGTGCATGTCACATAATTTAATTCAGACTTTTAAGGTTAATTTGATCATTATTGTCATTATTCTTCTCCCAATTTGATAGATGAGAAAATGAAACTGGGGATAACATGGCCTGCAAGTTGAGCGAGGATTAAAATTCCAAAATTCTGAATCTACAGAATATTCATTCCCCATCATGATACACTTTTTAGGTGAGAATCTACTTACCCAACATACTTTCAGAATCTGACGGTATTTTTTCTATTGAGTGTCATAAATCTGGGCCACTCAGTAAGGAAATTACTTTCAATGACTACTCGTTTTTCAAAAACAGTTTATTTTTAAACACTAATTATCAATGCTTTACTAAGTAGTATTAAGCACAGCCGAGAATCTCAAATTAAAGGAAACTAATAGAACATTGAAATAAACCGGTGAAGGAAAACAATATACAAAAAGAAAGCATATAGAAAAATATAATTTTATAAAAGAGCTAAGTGTGATGGTCTACATCTATAATGCCAGCACCTTGGAGGCTGAGGCAGGATGATTGCCATGAGTTTCAGCCCAGCCGGGATTATATAGTGAGATCAAGCCCAGAATGATGTCAAGCCCCTGAGTCAAAAAATAAACAAACAAATGAATGGATAGAGCAACAACAAAGAAGAAAATATCTTCTGATTATAATAGTTGCCTGCCATTGAATTTCAAGGCTAAACTGGATTCAGAATCTCCTTCATAGATAGTAACAGATTTTTGCATCAAATAATTATTACTCCACCTGCATTGTCTTGCCACTTGACTCTATCATGTTTTACAGTATATTGATGTTTAGCAAAGTAGAATATATTTAATGTAAGTAAATAAAATTTGGGGCATGGAAATGTGAAAAAATTGTATATCTTTCACTAGAATAAAAAAAAAACGTCCCTCAGGTTGCAAACTGAAAGAAAAATTTGGTAGTTCTGGCTGAGTGTGTAATATTTCTGTACAGCTAGTTCCTAAGAGACAAATGTAAACAGACTTATGGTGCTTACTGAGCTAGTAAAGTTAACTTTATTCTTGGATAGATGCCAAACTTGTCATTACTTCAAGAAAATATTATTGCCTTGATATTACAGACCCTCAAAATTGATCCTTCCTCTCTTTTCCTATTCTGTCATATCTTTGGCAAAATCTTTGGTATAAAATTTGTTCATATATCTGAGAAGCTTTAAGTAATTTTCTAAACAAATCTATGAGAACACATGACTGTTGAGTATTCTGATGCCCAACTAACGTTAAGTTAGCAGATGTATACAGGACATTTGTTTAATTAGAGGTCACTTGTTATTCAAATGGAATTTCCAAGGATGAAATGTAGCCCTTTGCACTGTCACCAGGTATATTAAGGAGACATATATTCTCCAGAGAATGTTCCCTCTTTGTCCAGATATTCATTCACAAGTATATAAAAAAAAAAAAAAAAAGCTTCTTTGTGATGTCAGTTTAATCAGGTGTATGAATTACACATAGTTCTTGTCTTACTTGAAAAACAAACAAAGAAGAGGAGAGAGAACCCTGGACTGGAAATCAGGAAGAGCTCATTTCAGACATCTGTTTCCTTCTCTTCTAAATGACCTTGAGCAAATCACTTAATCTATCAGCCTTTAATTTTCCTATCTCTACAAGAAGGTAAAGTTTAGTAACCTCTCAGGGTCCTATAGTAAGGCCCATATCTGTCTCATGTGTCATTGAAAACACATTGAAATGCTTAACTGCTTTTCTTTCTTTCGCTCTTTCTAAGCTGACTGGATCAGACTGTAAAGTGATCAGTGAAGCAAACCAGCGAGTGCACTACAGAAACCAAGAGAGTCCAGCACATGCACACAATGTGTCCGAGGTTCGCCTGTCTGTTGACAGACATCAGATCTTGTCACTAGTACAGTCAACGGGGTGCAAAATCCTGTGGAATTTGCTGAGCTGCACAGGACACCACACGTAATGATGGGAACCTCAGACACCGGCCACGTCAGATGTTGTCATCGCCGATCCTGTTCCTGTTCTCACTCCCCGGCCAGCCAGAGGGTCTGGTTTTTATATTAAAGTAAAGACTGTCCAGATTAGACCAGATCTGAAGCAATTATTTTGACTTAATCAAGACCTTCTCTTTTGTTTTTGGATTAATGATTTGGGTTTTTAAAAAGATCTCTACACTTTATGTAGTCAGCATCATGCTGGAGTCGATGCACTGGAACCCTAATTTGTTATGCTGTTCATCAACTGGGTGAGGGAAGGGAAATTTAATCTCATATAGTAACTTTTCATATGATTATGGAACACACATGAGTTAATAGAGTCCTTCCTCAAGTTCGATGTGTGACTGTTTATGCAAAGTTTTCATTCCAATCAGTAAAGGTATCTGTATAAAAAGGAAAGGATACATTGTTTTACAACTGTTATTTGGAAGGGATAGATGACAAGAAAGTTTAGTTACTACGCAAGTGAAGAAACACCTCAAATAAAAGTTTTATGCTGTAGATGAAAAGCTTGAGAGGGACAAAAGTACAATAGCAGAATGGGACAATGAAGAAGCCGACCAGACTACAGGAAAGTAGACGAGCTCTACCACATACAAGCCCAGGCAACATGAGGATCATTCTGCATATACAGAATTCTAAATTTGGAAAGACCTGAGAAATAAAATTAAAATAAAATGGGTATCTAAGAGATGAGCTGACTTACCTTAGATCACAGGGCTACAGGTAGGATCTCTAGACTCCTACACTAATGTTCTTTCCATTAGGCCCCATGGTTACAATTCAGATTATTTAAATTTCCCACTGAGTTTAAATGTTTGAAACGTCAAAGAGATTATCATGTTTTTTCATGGACTCATATAAGATATTTTTAAAAGCTGTGTAGGTTAACAACACTTACAAACACGATTTAGTAAGAGTCACTTAAACACAATAAGTCTCATGCATCGTGCTTTCCATCAGCACCAAAAGCCTGTGACATTCTAGGATTGTACTAAGTTCTAGGGCTTTGGAAGTGAAGCTGATGTGTGGCCTTTGGATCACTGCCTTTCTAGTAAAGAAGAGACCTATATAAATAAGTTACTGCAGAAAGCTTTGAACCCTGAGTGTTGAGCAAATCTTAGTAATGGAGCTGGGACTACAAGGAGGAGCAAAATTGTGAAGGAAGTGCTGGGGGAGGAATTTTAAACTGCATTTTGGCGGCTGGAAGCCAGTAAATGACTGAAAACAATAGGGCAGCTGGAATCCGTTTACTTTAGAGTTACTCTAACTTGCTAGGAAAAAGACACAAGAGGGAGGTAAAACCAAAAGTGAGATGGTCAAGTCCAAAGCAGTTTCTATACCCTGAGGAGACTGTACCTGAAATAAAAGCCATAGAAGTGTCTGAGGCAGCCGCTGTTTCTGAAATATAGCCACAAGTAGTAATTAGCAAGTGGCTGAAAATAGCTTTCATATCTTTGGCAAAATCTTTGGTATAAAATATGTTCATATATCTAAGATGTGAATGATTAAGGATTAATCAGGAGCTGCTCAGATTGCAATATAAGGGTTTCGGGTATGCAGAGGAAAATTCTGATTTATAAATACGGATAACATTTTCTGTTAAGAAAGTCTTCAGTTTGAGGTTCTTACAATGAAGCTGCTGTTCAGATTTAACTGAATATAATTTTCTGATGTTTCTGATCAGGGATTAATGAAGGAGTTGATTGGCTTGGAGCTGATAGTCTACATCATGAGGATAGAAGAGAAAGAAAGCAAGAAGAACAAGAGCAGAATTAGCAGCACTATAAATTATTCTAGAATTTTCTACAACTAAGTAGCAATTAAGCACTAAGATTAGAGTTAGATTTAGAGTAAGATTTTAAGATTGTCTTAACTTTGTCTGAAATCCTCCTTTCTGACTATATACTCATTCAAACACTTCCAAAATCAGCTGAACTCACATTAAAGTAAAAAAATGCCCCTGTAAAGGCCACTTTATCTATTCTCTCATTTCACAAGAAAATTATAATTTAAAGTTCATGTTCTTCCAAGTCTTTGCCATTCTAAAAGAGAAAATTATTGCACAAAGCCCTAGCCATTGTTTCAGGAAATTGTCACACACCAAGTGAAGTCTTCACCTAAGATTGTTGTCCATGACACACTCATGGTGGAGAGACCCTCTTAGGCAAAGGTTCCCTGGTGTCAGAGAGACACCAGCAGCTGTAGCATAATGTGTGCTGCCCCATTGCCACAGAAATGTAGGCTGGAAAATAATGTCTAGATCTCAACTTTTTCTTTACTATTTCAAAGGAAAATGGTGGGATATGAAACAAAAAAAAAGTAAGGAGAAAAAAGGAAAAGCTGATAGTTTATGAAGTTTTCATTGCCAGGATCCTGTCCACAGTTCCTGACGATGGGCAGGTCTGGAAAAGTTGAGCGGAATCTTTGTCAGTAGGAGAGGGCTCTGAGAACACTTCGGGGGTGACCTAAGTGTTGGGAGTTGACATCCAATCCATGAAACTCTGCCAAAACCATTAAAGCTTAACATGGAGAAGAGCCAGACACTTTCCTTGTTTTTACAAAGGTATAAAGCATCTCTCTAACAATGAAAAAATATTCCGCAATTATAATAAAGTTCAGTCCATGAGGGTACTCTACTACCTCTAAATTTTAATTACCTAGAAACACAATTTCAAAATAAGGATAGAACCAGAGGAAAAATAAATTCATATTCAAACTGGAAGACTTAATGCATCTTTCAGTAACAAAAACAAGCAGACAATAAATTCAAGAAGTACATCAAATTAGGTAAATCAATTGTGCCTTTTAGGATCCACCAATACAGAATACAATTGTTTTCACCTAAGTATTCCTGTTTTCTTTTTTCCCTAACTGTCAACCAAGTTCAATAAATTTTAAGACACTGAAATACAGAGTATATTCTCTGAACATAGTGAGATTAAGCTAGGACTTAATAAGAAAAATCTAAGCAGATAATTTTCAAAGGTTTAAAAGTCAAATAATATGCTTTTAATATAACATTGTCTAAAAAGAAATATTAGCAGACATATCACAAATTGTGGGGTATAGGTAAAGCTATACCTTGAGGGTAATTAATAGCTTTAGTGCATGTATCAGCAAATGAAAGTAGAAAAGCCATAGCATAAATGTTAATATTAAAAAGTTAGAAAAAAAAGATATTAAATACAGTGAAGAAAAAAGAAATACAATAAAGATGAGAAAAATGCACTATAGATGAGATCAACCAATGAAATGATGGTTTTTGAAAGGATTAAAAAATAGGACTGGGGGCCGGGGAGTTAGCTCAGTGGTTCCGGCGCTTGTCTTGCAAGCGCAAGGACCCGGGTTCGATTCCCCGGTAACCACATAACAATACTGGGTGTGGAGATCCACACCCAGCAGCAACCAGTACCACATACCACAGTGCCGGGCGTGGTGGCTCACGCCTGTAATCCCAGCACTTGGGAGGCAGAGGCAGTAGGATTGCTGTGATGTGAGTTTGAGGCTGAGCT
>PVIR01004614.1:0-77733 GCA_004026965.1 Petromus typicus
ATTTCAGAATCAGCCAATGGCAAATGTTGGCAAGGCTGCAGAGAAGAAGGAACCCTTCTCCACTGTTGGTGGGACTGTAGACTTGTACAACTCCTGTGGAAATCAGTTTGGAGAATCCTCAAAAAGCTAGGATTGGAGGTCCCATTTGACCCGGCCATTGCCCTGCTAGGTATATACACACAAGAATTAAAAGACTCATATCACAGTGACATATGTGCACCCAAGTTTATAGAAGCCCAATTTGTGATTGCTACATCTTGGAAACAACCCAAGTGTCCATCAACTGGAGACTGGATAAAAAAGCTGTGGTTCTTCTACAGAATGGAGTATTACTCTGCCATAAAAATGATAAGTTTGAATCATTTCTACTTAAATGGACATACCTTGAGGATATCCTCATAAGTGAAATTAATAGGGCACAGATAGGTACATATCGCATCTTTTCTCTGGTATGAGAAAATAAAGATGTAAATGAGTCCTAGAATTGTATGTTATATATTGTGAAATAGAAAATACTCAATGTAAAATAGGAAGAAGGGGGAAAATGTTGAGATTGTAACAAAAAAGTAAGAAAACAAATTTTATGTATATGGGGGGGTGGTAGGGTGGGTAGGGCTATGGGAAAAAATGAGAATTAAGTTGTGTCTTATACTGGTACAAATCCCCATTATGGAGTACAATCATGATGTGTATATTTAATGTACCAATAAAGATTAAAAAAACCTGGAAAAAAATCATAATTAGATTAAGTAACATTTTTAAAAATTCAAATCTTTACTGATACATTATAAATACACACCATCATCACATTCAACATTGAGAGTTTATTCCAGATTATGACAAGACTTCATTCTCATTTTTCCTATCCCCCCACCCACCTTGCAACTCCCAACCCTCTATATACATAAGCTTTGTTTCCTTTTTTTTTATCACCGGCACATTCTTTTTCCTCTCATTTTTTACCCCTAAGTAGCATTTTCCTTAGGAATCCAATAAGTGGTGCTTCAGTTCACAAATGCCTCTGTCGTGAACAGTTTGGTTACCAAACAGAAGAGGTCAGCCAAATTTTGCTTCAGGTCAGGAACTTTGTACCTGGCGCAAACTCTAACGCCACCATCTTCCTCCAAAAATGTATCTATTGAATGAGGGCATCATTGTATTAGATGTCATAATAACTATGACACTTTTTTCTACTATCCCTAGTCCAAGTAGAGTGAGCACATCTTTATATCACGTGAAAATATTCCCATAGCTACGCATCTTATGATGACATACTTATCTATCCCTTATAAGAAAAGTAATAATCAAATGACTACTTCTTTCTAAATTATGATTCTATCTTAATTATTTCAGCCTTAAAGAACAAAAATTTCACATACTGACAGATTTAAGCACCATTGTTTTCTCACAGTTTTGACAATTGGAAAATTGAACAGAAAGCCATAATCATGAAAGTGTTTTATCAGCGTGTTGAGTTCTTGCATTCTCACATGGTGGGGAGATATCCCCAGAATCTCAGCTTCACAGCACCATTTGAGAGAGTTGCACACTGACTGCTGGAACATCTTCAAAGGCCTCATTTCTTCCTGTCCTCAGATTCACTTTGCAACCTTAGCATTTTGGAAGAAATAATTAACTGACATTATCATGTCTTATACCTCGTACGGTGAAGTGAAACTAGATACACAAACACATTAGTCACATAATCACCTAAATATATTCTGTGAACTTGCTTGATTTTTGTCTAAAGATTGAATTGCATGACTGATATTATTGTGTCTAAATTAACTGTTTTGTTTTTCAGTAATGTGGTTATTATTCTTTTTCCTGATGCTTTTACTTCTGCAGTACTTGTTTGCAATACATGCATTTTACAATGATCTTAGGGAGCTGATGCCTGTACATCATACAGCTTGCTTCTTTTTAAATCCTTCTCCTTTACTTTCTCTTCTCCAGGGTTTTTATTCTTATTTGTGATATTTTAGCCAAAGTATTAAGAAAAAAAATAAAAGTATTTATTGAAGGCTCTGAAATTTCAGAGATATCACTCATGAATCCTAATTTACATTGATATAAATGTAGCAATATTATTTAACTTCCAACTTAGATTTTTATCTTACTAGTACTTTCAAAATTTTAGATATAAAATTCTTTTTCTAGTCTTCTATTAAGCTCTAAATTTCTTTTGATTGATTGCTAAATGATAAATTATACAATTTTGAATAATCTATACTGTTGATTTCCCAAAATCATTTCATTTATTGATATTCATTGTAAAATGCACTTCCTATTTTCTAACAAATATGCTGCTGTGGAATTACATTCAATGATACTTATTTCTAAGCTTAAATTCTGGTACTACAGTGCTGTCAGCTTACCCTTTTGTAAAAATATTAGCCAAAATTTTAACACAAAACAGGAATCAGTGAGACACAAAACAGAAATGAATTTTACAACTTAGCAAATCTAGAGTAGTCTGCAAAAACTAATTTAAATATCATATACATGGGTTTTAGGTTTCTATTCCTGACAGAAAGATGTCATGTGACTCTGGGGACACCATTAAACTTATTATTGCATGAATTTAATTTCTTCTTCTGGAAACTGGGGAAAAAATACTGGCTTCTTAACGTTTCTCCCAAAATTACTGTGAAGTTCAAATCAGACAGTTCTTGTGAAAATGTTTTGTTATATATGCAGTAATACAAGCATTCAAAATAGGGTTTCTCAGTCAGTCACTGTAATTATTTAAATAATTCTCTTGGTCGCTTCTGTTTTGATTAAGAGGAGTCATAACATATATAAGTCTCTAAAAGTCTCAAATTCTAGTGTAAGAGCCATATCTAGTGCAGAAGAGGTGGGTAGTAAAGAACAAGCAACTGGGTTGGGTCAGGCATAACATCATCATTTTTTTCTGAAACACATTTGATGTTCCCCAAAGCAAGCGGAGTGAAAAACAACAAAACAACAACAAAAAAAACTTAAGAGTTAATTTGAATAAAAGATATCTAAAACAGAAAAAAAAGAAAAATCAGGAGTAGATTGAAAATGATACACTGGAAGTGTTGACTCACCCCTGTAATCCCAGAACTGAAGAGGCTGTGGCAGGAGGATCATCAAAAATCTGAGGCCAAGCTGGGCAACATAGTGAGTCTGCAGCCAGCCTGAACTACATAGAAAGACCTTGTCTCAATAAACAAAAGAAGAAGAAAAGAAATAAAAGAAGGAAAAAGTAAAGCCTCCTGGAATTCTTGTACTGTGGAGAATAATATTTTGTACTTATATATTGAGTTCCTAAGATATATATATATATATATATATATATATATATATATATATATATATATGAAATACTTTATCCCAAGGAAATGTCAGTATAAAACGTCTTATGATGTCAACTAATATGATATGTGTACATTTGTTGAAGAGTATAACAACAGATTAAATACAGGAAGGACAGGTAAACATTTACTCTGGGAGTTCATTTCACTTCAGCTTCCTTCCAAACACTCATAAGTCTTCCAATATACCACA
Source organism: Petromus typicus (assembly GCA_004026965.1). Taxonomy (NCBI): domain Eukaryota; kingdom Metazoa; phylum Chordata; class Mammalia; order Rodentia; family Petromuridae; genus Petromus; species Petromus typicus. The sequence goes on from PVIR01004614.1 coordinate 3,535, forward strand.
TACTGAACTAGTATCTAAGAATCAAACATGACCAGCACATGATTCTTCTATTTCATGAATGTGATAGGGATATCAAGAAGCAAATACATATGAAGATCACAGTAATAACAACAACAAAATGAAGTGTATAAATAGACAAATTAAAAATGAAAAGCAGAGTGGAAGTCACAAAGAACATACTTCAAAATGGTTTATATTGGAGCTTAACATGGTAGTATCTAGCTACAATTCTAATACCCTTTGCAAGGTGGAGACTTAGGAAGACCTTATGTCAACAAATAAAATAAAAAGTAAAAAATGTAGCTCAGGTCCCAAATTCCAGTTCTAAGAATAATAAATTCACTGTCTGTATCAAAACACCTTGCTATGCACATTAAGTTCTAACAGTTTTAATGCTATTTTAAAAGAATAAAGACATGAGCAGGGTGTGGAGGCACATTATTTTAACCTCTGCCTTCTGAGAGGCTGAGGCAAGAGGATAACAAGTTTGAGCCCAACCTAAGAAGTGCAAATAAGATGGTCTAAAAGGTTTTTTTGTTTGTTTGATTTTGGTTTTGTTTTTTTAATAGCTGGGGGTATATCTCCCTGATCAGGCTCTGGGTTCAACCCTTGGCAGTAACAAACAAACAAACAAACAAAGATTAGATTTTGTTTTGAAAAGAGATGCAACTCAGTGGTAGAGTATTTGTTCAGCATGTGTGAAGCCCCAGGCTTAACCTTTAATATTGAATATTTACTCTTTGGAAGCTTAAACTAATAGAGAGAATATGATAAGGCTGTACATTATTACTCATAATGACTAAACAAAATAAGGGAGAATGTGTGAACTTATGAAAAATTAGTATAAATCGAAGTAGAATTTTCCCGTCAAGACACCACTACCAAGTCTTTGAGAAATAAAGCAATTAGGACAGGCAAAGAACAAAATCATCTCATTAATTTCATTTATTACAGTATGGCCATTCTGACAGCACAGAAAAGAAGAGTTCACCTTAATATTTCCAGCCTTAAGTATTATTTAAATTAAAGGCTAATTTTAAGATTAATGTTTTAAGATTAATATTTAATGGCGAGAGTTATAAGATGTAAGAAAGGGAGTACAAAACACGTACTTAAGGGGAAAGCCAAATTAAATATGAAAGTGAATACTATAATAATACAGCAGGTATGAAGAGGTGATACAGTTAACCAAAGCTTCTGTCTAAAATGAAGAGTCATCTACTAACATGTCCCCATAATGTCTGAGCCATGAATGGCCTGTAGAAGCTGTGATATTCTTCACTGGGAAAATGCAAGTCCACGGATAAGTTCACAGCAGTTCTGTGGCCTGTTTTAGCATCTGGGCTGAAATAACAATCAGTAATATAGCCATGTGAGAGGTTTTTCCATGGCTGAGGACAAACATGTCTGCTTGGCATGAGAATTGGTCAACTAACAGTGATATGCTACAGTTTATGAGGAAAAAGACAAAAGAGAAGAAAAGGTCTTAAGTGATCCAGGGCTTTTAATATGCTTAATTTAATTTAAGCAAGTCAAAGAGATTTGATTTGAGGACATTCACAGTATAGTTTAGTGTTCACATGTGTATAAATGTACAAATTTGCATGGGTACATTTCATGCATTTTTTTTCATTTTGACAGCTAAAAAGCTAACTTTTGTGCCGAACCACCCTCTCACACAAATATCTGGGACTTTATTACTCTCATAATCAAGGAGATTTGTGTTGCTGTTTCCCAAGATACAATGAAAATGAAACCTTTTTAAAAAATGTATATCTAGGTTATTGTCAGTCTTTTGATGTAAACCATATATTAACTGGTATACAAGAGGTGAATGTCATGAACCCAGAAAGTCTTAGAGAAAGAAAGAATTTTTCTATTCACTAAGAAATATGTGAAGCAAATACGTTATCCTTACATCATCTCTAATGTCTACTTATATGTGCTATCCATGTAAGGGTTATTTATAATCACTTAAGTTTGAGTCTTATTATACAAAGTACATTATGTTGTATATTTTCCTGTATTTCTGGTGAAATAGCACTCCTTATATTTTAATGCAGTGTATGCATCTATTAATAAAAACAGAAGTATGAAGTACTCTCAATCTACTAAATTGTTTGTGATTGTATCACTGAAGTGTTAAAAGTAAGGAGATTGAAAATAGATGGGTAAAGCATAGAGAGATAGATAGTTAGACTGATGAATTGATATACAGAATATATAAGATGAAAATATACATCTTCCATTGTATTATATTTATATGCACCTTATTACAAGATTAAAAGAATTTGGCCTCATATAACTGAGAAACATATTTAAATAGTTTATGATACCTCTGTGTTTGATGTTGGAGTCTAAAGTAAACAGGGGTAAGAATATAGAAGTATCAAGGTAGGAAGGAACACTTCAAAGATTATTAGAAATTCACAATGATGGACTAAAACCTGGATGATTCCCTTATCTAGTGAGCAGAATTTTTTCTACATTGATATGGAGCATTTCACAGGAGAAGCTGTCTCTCATCACACAACTACACAAACACCTGGTGCAGTAGTAAGAGAAATTGAAAGAGGAGATTCCATGGGAGTTGATGGAGTTGTAGACCTAACTTCAGGTGCATGACAACCAGATGGGCTAGCAGATAAGAAACATCAACAACACACTACTGGGTACAACACAATACCTAGCCCTGAACTGAGCGCCTGAGGAGAGAAGAATCTTATTGTTTCATTCTTCTTTCAAATCTTTCAGCCTAACTTTCTGCAGAAATTTCTTGTAGTTTTTGTAGTACATAGGCAATTATAGAGAGAAGCAAATTCTGGAAAACATAGTTTCAGTTTATCCCCACTGACAAACTGTAAATCCACTGCCTTAATTCACTCTTAGGAGAAAAAGAGATACATAATTTGAAAAGAAGTTCCTATCATTATGATTTAGGTTTGTGACTTTGGGTCAGTATATATTTGGATTAATGTGTCGTAGAACTTCCACATATTCATTTTGGCAGGGCTCTCAGATCAGAGAATATTTAGATCTACTGAATGGTAAGGGCCATTTACCTGAAATATTCAGTTGATATTTGATTTGTTCTATAATCAAACACCGTAGTCTCCAGAGCTCTGCATGAGCACTTCCAGAAGGGAAGCATACCCTCTTTATTTCTCCTTTGAATTATTTTTTTTAAATTTTACTTTGAATACTTGTCATTTTCTGTTGACCACTAACCTATTTCTTGGAAACACTGCAAAAATTTTGATCAAATATTGATTTATCTGGCATAGGCCCTCAAACACAGTCAAAAGCCAGTGATGGGTCTTTTCTCCTGTCCTCCAACATAATGGCCTGAGTCATATTTTTGATATAACATAATTGGGACTACAACACGTAATTGTCAAGTAAGGATCCTGAGGTATTACAAGATATGAAATTACCAAAGAAAGATTTCATTATGTTCATTATAATTGGTTTACAGATGCTGTGTTTGTTATAATTTATTTAGATTGCCTAGAGAACGAAATTATAGTTATTGTAAAAGGTCTCGATGATAAAGTTTTTAATAGAGATTTTTAACTTATCTCAGTAAATCAGAAGAGAAATTTTATCAGTAAAGTTTAAAGCTACTTTAGTATTTACAGTCTGTCTCACAAAAAATTGATATAATATAGCATTTTATCCAACAAACAGTATTAAGAATAGCTTCTGTTATTTAAAGATTTGTTCAGAAATTCTAATGATTCTTATATATGCTGATCTAGGATTGAGCCTAAGACCTCATGCTTATTGGGAAAATACTTTGTCACTTATCTCCATTCTCTATTGTTTTTAATTTATCTTCTGTGATGAGGTCTTACATGACCAGCCTAAAACTTGCAGTCCTTCTACCTCAGCCTCCTGAGGAGCTGGAATCACATCACAGGCCAAAACACCCATTTAGGAATTCTATTATTATATGTCTTAAAGTAATGTTATATTATTAATCTTGTATATTGCAGACTAAAGCATCAAAATATCTCAAATACTGCAATCACACACTGCAACAAGACTAAATGAATACATTTGAGAAAGGACCCCAAAATTTAAGAAGTTAGATTCATAGTTCTCATCCATTTCTGAGTTATATCCTAATTCTAGATCATTCACACATGAAATAATAGTTTTAAAATATTTAATGACTTATTATACAAGGACTTGCTTAATTCATATTACAAAAATAAATTAATATTTCCCAAACTTTATATTTCAGAGAACAATGTTAGGACAGGATGACCTCAGAAATGAATAACTAGTCTATATGAAGAAATAAAATAAGTCAAACATTATGGAGACATATTTTTGATGAAACCAAGATAATGTGTGACAACTAGACACCACAGATGAGAAAAAAACATTGGCTTGTTCATGGAAAGTCACAAGTGGAGTTGGCAATTGAATGAGATCTGAAAAACGTAACAGTGTTTTGGAAAGATTCTTGTAGTTGTGTAGAGAAATGAATTGAAGCGGAACAATAATGAAAAGAAAGATAGCTAAAGAGAGACAACTGCAGTCATTTAAGTGGAAAGAGAACAGTGGTGATTAATTAGGTTGAAATGGTGTAAGTGAATATAAAAAAGAACACTTGAAGCTGGGGATTTAGCTCCTTGGTACTGCGCCTATGTTGCAAGCATGAGAGCCAGAGAGTTTGTTCCCTGGTACCACCACCACCACCACCAACAAAACAGATCAAATGGACCTCACACATAGTTTTTTTAAATGAATGCATCAAAATTAGTATTGGTCAACATGTTTGAGGAAGAGAAGGAGGGAAGATAAGGAAAAAGAAAGATAATAGTGCCTCATGTTCCATTCTGACCTTCCCTTTAATGTGAGCTGTTATCATGTGATATATATATATATATATACATATATATATGTATATATATATATGTTTCTCATTACTCATTGACACTAAATGAGTATATCTCATATACTCCTTGACACCAAATATTTAAATCCTCTGAGATCATTCTCATTTCTTTACACTTTTTCAGTTTACGCTGACAAACTACCTGAAAAGAAAATCCACCTGAAAATAATATCTTGACTATACCTGATACAATGTGATAAGCAATAACAATGCTATTAAGAAACACTGGGTAGGCAGGGGATTTAGCTCAGTGGGGCCACTGCCTGCCTCACAGACATAGGTCCCGAGTTTGATATTTGGTATTGAAAAAAAAAAAAAAAGAAAAAAGAAAAAAGAAAAAACCCTGGATATTGTACGCAAGGTTTTATTAGAGCTATCTTCTATGTTCTATGTGATTTTAATTTTCATCAACATCCAGTGAAGAGAATTAAAAGTTTGACTCAGATTCAATTTTAATTGTTGAACTGTTGTCCCCATATTTTATCATTTTGAGAAATATCCTTAAAATCTTTCTCATTAATTTTACTCATGTTTAAAATGAAACAGTAATGCTTTTTGTCTGAAAGATTTTTTCTGACAAGTAACTAATAAACATAACTACTGCATGTAATATCTAATGTTATCAATGATTTTTGAAATATAGCGAAATGAGTACATTCACTGTGAAAATGATTGAGAGTAACAAGAAAGAAATCCTTTTCTTCTGTCTCTATTTTGTAAATGGGCTGTCTTTGAACATTTCTGTTCTACTAAAGCTAGATTTTCTTCTCTCCGAATAGAGAATTTCTCCGCATGTCACAGGTTAGGAGCAGTTTTTCCTTATCTGCTCTTCTAATAGCTCATGATGAAAGCTGCTCCAGCCACTATGGGTACATTTCTGTAGCATTAGGAGATCTTTGTTTGTAATTTCCTTTCTTGAGAGTCATGATGAGATCTTTCTTTGATCCAGTGTGACCATGTATAAAAAAATGACAAATCCATTGTCATTCTTCTTTAAAAATGTTATTAGCACACACTTATGACATATAATGAATATATTCATCATGAGGAGTCAATTCATAGACATACTGGATTTTAATCTTTTCTTTACCTTCACTTTCCTCCCTTTCTCCCTTATCAATCCAATAACTAAAATTTCCTACAAAATTCAGTATCCTCACACCATACATATATGAATTGAATTCAGTTTGAATTATGGCCTGTAAAATATGCATCTGTATTACTTTGTAATAAAGGAAACCAAGGATGAAGGTGCCCGAATAACACACCAGTGATTCCTGAGCGAGCCATGAGGTAACTCTCTCCTGAAGAAACTGTGGTCTTTCATACAGTCTTCCCAGGACATTTCAAGATATGACTCATTATTCTGAGCATCAGTATGTAAGTTAAAACTAATATATGTCACTGTTTATCATATAATATCACAAGGAGTGCATTCAGGAGACCTCAAATATTATCCATGTATACTCAATTGTAGCCTTCATGTAAGAGATTTTCCAAACGCGATTTTACAACACAACAGTATCCTCAAAATTGGAAGTTTGTTTCTTTGCTATTAAAAATAACTGTGAATCATTCCTCATCTGCAGCAAGATCAAATTATTATCATTTTATTCAGTTGAAATTATTCCCAAATATTTTTATTAAAATGTTAGTTCCTACTATGCTCACGAATAATCATCCTTTTTGTGTCTTTTCATATGTGCCCTTTCCTTTCCTCATTTTCTCCTCTGTAGTACAGTTTTTAAAAAATACATTACATCATAATCACATAAAATTCCAGAATAACTCAGTGATTCCTTTAGGAAGAATTCTGAAAGTTCTAATTCTTTAACTCTGCAGATTTAATTTTTCCATATGTTCTGTGCTCTAACTTCCAGTCTTGCTAACTTCATTGCTTTTGCATGTGCTTAATATTTATCTGTTTTTCAGATTCCAAAATTCATTATTTCATTGCTGGAGAGGTTCTAGAGGCTTTTGTTTTTATCATTCATCCTGACTGAGCTCAAATAATTTATAAGTAACTATTATTTTCTTCTACCTTCCATGACATCAACAAGCATCATAAAGTCAGGACCTACTCACCAGTGTTTTTCATTCATTTTCAATACCTAACACAGTCTCTGGGCTACAATAATTAAACAGTAAATATATATTCAAGAAATGGACAAGATTTAGAAAATTTTGTCAAAATACCAGTTCTGTATAATTTACAATCTTCCAAAATCATTGTTGTGTGCATATTTCATGTGAAAAAATGCTATATTGGAGAGTAGTCAACAAATTTAGAAAACAAGGTTTGTTATATAAGAAATATCTACTTAATTAAGAAAATATATTTGGAAATTCCTGAGTGCACATTTATTTTCATAAATATTATATTTTAATAGGGATTCAGATTCAGTGACAACATTTTTCTAAGTTAACAATCAATAGAGTATTCAAATTAACAGAACCTTGCAAAATTTCAAAATTTTAAAATAAAATAAAATTTATGGGTAATATTTATATTTATCATGTACTTGAAAGTTATCTGGCGTCCATAATACAGCCTTCTCATAAATGTAACATGAGTATTATCCACTTGTTGTAGAGGAGGAAGCTGAGAATCTCTTAGGATATATTACAATTTTAGTTAAGGAACATAAAATCCAAATGAAATTTCTCCAAACTTATGTGTTAATATACCTTAGTTCTACTTTTGACCTATGTATTTGTTCCTTGTGCTAATGTACCACTGATGTTAGTTAATATTTTATTGAGCTACAGTGTTTGGGCACAAAACAGAACAATATGAAAAATAATATCGCATTTCAACAACACCTGAAATAATGGTGAGAGATAACATACTATTACATGAGAAAAATGGCATAGAATAAAATGTAAATGATCCTAAAATTAGTATAATTAATGGAGTTTCATTATGATACATTGGATCCATATATTAGTTAGCTTGTTTATTGTTAAAGAGCAAAATAGTATGTTGGTTTTAGTTGGAAAGATAAATGACAAGCATAACTAAGAATTAGGCAAAACCAGTCAACAAGCACTTGTCTTACTAGATGCAAGAGTAGTTTCAAAATGTACTGATGTCAGATGAATGTAATACTAGCATAGGAGCATAAAATTATATTGCTAAGGCATATCAATTCCAAAAAGAGATTCTACAATATAGGAGAGTGTAATATAGTACAGATTTTTTAACTGAGTGGCAAAACTATGGTTTATTTATGTGTGGTACAAGTGTAAATGGCTAGTCATCATCTCCTAGAAAATAAACTAGAATTATAGTGCTCAGCAGATGAAAATAAAAGCAGTTTAAAAGAAATCAAATGCAATGGTCCCTCAAGTTATGAATGGCCTGACATGTGAACAACTTGGTTTGCAACTGTTATTTTAGTTTTAACTGATGACCACAGTCTTGAGTTATGACCTGAATTCCTGCTGCTTGTACTTCCAGATGGTCTCAGATACAGTTTTAACTTTTAAAGAGTTCTGGAAGGAGCATTACAATATCCTTTCCTGCATGGAGTTAATTGAGAAATCCTAGACTAATAACTTTCTAAGGACACTTTGATCTGCCTATGTACAGGCGAGAAATTTTGAAGGATGTGCAGAAAAGTCTGAGATTTAGTTGACCAACTTCAGTTATAATCAGCCCTTGTGTACAAAGTCAGTTCAGAAATCAAGGCTCCACTCCATTTTCTAATATAGAAGTTAGACTAAATCTTACTACTGGGGAGTAGAGAAGTTCTGTACTAATAAATCCCAAAACTTGAAATGAAAACAATACTAATACTAATTTATGAAAAATGTAATGACTTGGTAAAGTAAATGATGCATTAAAAAATTAATACATACATAATAAACTGGAAAATGATAAAATAGTTAAGTGAAAGGATAAAGCGATATCTATAATAAAATTGCCATGTGTTGGAAACTCGATTGCTAGTATAGCCATTTCAGAAAGTGAGGACTTTTGTTAAGTGATTAAATCATGAGGGTTCTGTCCTTATGAATGGATAAGTGCACACTGAAAAAGTCTAGGAGTGAAGTCTCCACTTCTGCTATCAGTTGTAAGGACATAAGCCACACATCCATCCCTCCAGAAAAAATCCATGTAGCATTTACAATGCCACTTTCAAAGTAGAGAGAACAAATCTTAACTTCTAAATGCTTTTATATTTTATATACATTTTATATTTACACTCCAGAATTGTGAGAAATAAATTTCTGTTCTTTGCAAATTATCTAGTATTTTATTATAGCATCACAAAATGGACTAAGATGAATGATTCTGAAAAATTTAAAATTTAATTATATAACTGTGGATTATGATATTAGTGGATTGTGATTTACAAGCAGTACATGTTTAAAGATTATACAGGTGATGCAGATAATGAATTTCTGAGGAATTTGGGAGCAGATAAAAAAACAGAATCTAGGACAAAATATTACACTGAAATGAAAACTGAAATGGGCAATACACATTTAAAAGTATGTTAAAATCATTGGCTCTGATATACAATTATATATATATATATAGTGATATATATGCATGATATTTATTTTTATGTATTTATTTTTTTAAAGAAAAAAATTTTATAATTGGAAAAATAAGAAGGAAAAATAGCGCTTTTATAAAATCCAGTTTTTATCACTTGGGTCATTTGAGCATTCACAGAAACATTAACTAATAATGTTACTAAATTTTAAAAATTCTTATCTTTCTAAGTTTACAACCCCGGTGCTAGGAATCTGGTTATATGATAATATAAATGTGAGTATGAGAGAATCCACGCAGATGCATGTCTGGGATGGTATCACTTGTAGAGATAAGGCATAAGAAAAAGTCTGTGTGCCTGTATTGAAGTTATTAAATACATTCTGATATGGCAACAACATTTAATGTTTTATAACCATTAAATAATTAATAACAAATTAACCATTTTAGATGGACTGATTTTTCAAAATTTCTTGAAAAATAATGCATTTTGGATTTGAATTTGTAACATATGCGATAGAATCCAGCTTTCTTTTTTTTTTTTTTTTTTTTTTTTTTGAGGCAGGGTCTTGCTTTTGTAGTTCAGCCTGGTCCTGAGCTCAGCTTTGAACTCATAGAAATCCTCCTGTCACTGCCTCCCAAGTGCTGGGATTACAGGCATGAGCCACCACACCATACCCAGGACTGTAGTATGTGGTTCTGATTGTTGATGGGCATGAGTCTCCATGCCCAGCCCAGCACTGTTGTATGTGGTTACCAGGGATCAAACCTAGGCCCTTGCACTTGCCAGGCAGTCACCAGAACCACCATTTTTAATGGGATAGAAAACTGTTCTACCACTGAACTCCTATGTACAGTCCCAGCCCCAAGAAAAGCAAGATTGGAATGCAACAGGTGTAGATCAATCTGTGTAACAGGTAATAAGATATTTTACTAATACTTCTGCTGAGCATTAAGTCTCCTGACAGAGATAGCAAACAGTGAACAGACAGTGCTCATCTGCTTCAATGTGTGTGAATCATCTTTCCACAACCAGGATAACGTGGTGGCTGACTAGTCAACTGATGGAGTTGACATTATCCCTGAAAGAGCAGCACATGAAGCTGTGAGAGTGAAGCTGAAAGTCGAGTGCAAAGCCAGGAAACTGAAGAGCTAGGGGCCTGGAATGTCCTGCTCAGGAAAGTTCCAGGTAGTAAACAAAGTCACCTCAAGATAGAGGGCATGAAATCTGTAACTAGCAAAGCTCTACAGGCAGGCATACTCAAACCTTTGGAGTTCTTATCTTTCTACAGCTTGCCCCAGTTAGTTTACTAAGAACTATGGAGTATAGTGTTTTCTTTGCTGGATTTCAATCTTGATTTTACCTCATTCCTTTCTATTCCCTTTTTAAATTTTGTGTTGAGAATGTTAACCCTTTGCCATTATATATCAGCATGTTTTAATTTTGTTTTGTGTTTTGCAGGTATTCAAAGGTAAAAGTTTCTTTAAGTCTCACAGAAGATGTGGAAAAAGACTTCATATCAATGCTGGAAATGCTAAGACTGCCCACACTTAGTCACAGAATAGAAACATTCTGTACATAAATAGGGTCATGAGTCTACTAAGGCTCACTGTTAGATTAGTATGGCTTAGAACTGGAATATCTTCGTAGAACCTCATGCACTCTAAGATAGGGAGTGTCAAAGACAATTGGATCATGGAGATGTCCTCATCATAGATTCCTCTACTTGTGTGTTCAGTGGCTGAGTCTGCTATTTGAAAGTGGGGCCAGATTTGCGGTGAATCACTGAAGATGTGGCCTGGAAGTGTGTGTGTTCCACGTCCTAGGGTCATCCTTTCTCTCTGCTTCCTATTCACCATGATATGAGCAGGTTTCTCCCACTGTCAACGCCTTTCTATGATGCTCTGTCTATGTTGGGACTGCCCAAACAGGGGGAGTAATTATGAATCAAAATGAACCTTTTGTTCTTTAAGGAGCTGGGGCCAGGTATTGCATATCAGTAGGTAGTGGATAATTATGACATAGCATATATTTCATTGATTAGATTTATCCTTTAGTCTGGTGGTATGAATATGCTCAGATTTATATATTGTCCTTTCCACTTTTTTTAAATTAAAATCTTCATTGGTACATTACATATACACATCATGATTGCACTCAACAATGAGAATTTGTACCACTATATGACACAACTCAATTCTCATTTTTTCCCATACCCCTACCCAACCTACCACCCCCACCCCCTATATACATAAATTTTGTTTCCTTTCTGTTTTGTTATAATCTCATTATTTTAACCTTTCAGCCCATTTCACTTTGAGTATTTTCTAATTCACACTATATAACATACATTCTAGAACTCATTTACATTATTTCTAATTCCACAGAAAAGATACAATATTTAGACATCTGTGACCCATTTATTTTATGTATGAGGATGTAACAAAGGTACATCCATTTAAGTATAAATTATTTAGACATCATTTTTATGGCAGAGTAATACTCCATTCTGTAGAAGAATCACAGCTTTTTTATTGATGGACATTTTGGTTGTTTCCAAGATTTAGCAATCACAAACTGAGCTGCTATAAACATAGGTGCACATATATCCCTGTGATATGAGTATTTTAATTCCTCTAGGTATATACCTAGCAGAGCGAAGACCAGGTCAAATAGGGCCTCCAATCCTAGCTTTTTGAGGAATTTCCACAGAAATTGTATGAGTCTACATTCCCACCAACAGTGGAGAAGGGTTCCTTACCCAAGGCCTCGCCAACGTTTGTTTTGGCTAATTCTGAGATAGCAGCCTTTCATTGTGGAGTGAGATGAAATCTTAATGTTATTTTCATTTGCATCTCTCGAATGACTAGTGATGTTGAACATTTCTTCATATGCTTCTTAGCTGCTTTTATTTCTTCCTCTGAAAAGTGTCTGTTCATTTCAGATATCCATTTTTGAATTGGGTCTTTACATTTGAGTAGATTGACTTTTTTAAGCCTTTTATATACTCTAGATAGTAACCCTTTGAGAGAGATGGCTGGTAAAGATTCTTTCCTATATCGTTGGTTGCCTTTCATTTTGCTGGTGGTTTCTTTTGCTGTGCAGAAACCTCTCAATAGGATGAGATCCCATTTATCAATTTATTCTACCAGGTCTCATGCTATGGAGTATTTGTTCATGAAATCTTTCCCTAAAGTAATCTCTTCAAGACCAGGTTTAGTGTGTCTGTTTTAATATTTAGGTCCTTAATCCACTTCGATTTTATTTTAGTACACGGTCAAAGAGTTATGTCTAGCTTTAGTCTTTGGCAAGTTAAAGTCCAGTTTTTCCAGCACCATTTGTTAAAGAGACTATCCATCCTCCACTGAGGTATTTGGCTCCTTTGTCAAAAATGAGATAGCTTAGTGTGTCTGGAGTTGTTTCTGGATCTTCTAATCTACTCCACTGGTCCTCGGGTCTGTTGCTTTGCCAGTACCATGAGGTATTTTTCACAGTAGCTTTGTAGTATTGTTTCAAGTTGGGTATCATAATAACCCCCATCATGTCCTTATTGCTTAGAATTGATCTTGCTATTCTAAGTCTTTTGTGATTCCAGATGAATTTTTGAATTATTTTCTCTAGATCTGTGAAATATGCCTTTGAGAGTTCAACTGCGATTTGATTGGATTTGTATAATAGTTGTGGGAGTATAGCCATTTTGAAATATTGATTCTTCCAACCCAGGAAAAGGAATGTCTTTCCGTTTTCTAATATCTTCTCCTATCTTCTTTTTCAGAGTGATGTAATTTTCAGAGTAGAGGTCTTTCATCTCATTTGTTAGATTCATTCCTAGATTTTTTTCTTTTTGTGGATGCTACTGTGAAGGCGATTGAATCCCCAATTGATTGCTCAGTAAATCTGTTGTTTGTGTATATAAAGGCTAATGACTTTTGAACATTAACCTTGTATCCAGCTACACTACTAAGTTTGGCAATTAGGTCTATCAGTCTCTTGGTTGAATTTTTAGGATCCTCTTGATAGAGTATCATGTCATCAGTAAATAATAACAGTTTAACTTCTTCATTTCCTATCTATACTCCTTTTGTTTATTTGTCTTGCCTAATTGCTATGGCTGTTTCCAGAACAATATTGAACAAGAGTGTTGAAAGTGGACATCCCTGTCTTGTAGCTGATCTTAGTGGGAAAGGTTTCAGTTTTTGACCACTTAGGGTGATGCTAGCTGTTGGTTTCTCATAAATAGCTTTTATGAGTTTGAGATACAGACCATATATTCCAATTTTCTGCAGGGTTTTGACCATAAATGCGTGTTGCACTTTGTCAAATGCTTTTTCCGCATCTATTGATATGACCATATGGTTTCTATCCTTGAGGCTGTTAATGTAGTGTATTACATTTATTGATATACGCATGTTGAACCATCCCTGCATCCTTGTAATGAATCCAACTTGTTCAGGGTGTATGATCTTCTTGATCACACTCTGTATTCTCTTTGCTAGTATCTTACTAAAGAGTTTTGCAACAATGTTCATTAGGGAGATTGGCCTGAAATTCTCTTTTGTTGGTTGGGACTTTCTCTGCTTTTGGAATCAAGGTAACGGCTGCTTCCAGAAATGGATTTGGAAGTGCTGCTTCCCTTTCCATTTCACTGAAGTGTTTGAGGAGTAGTGGTGTTAATTCTTCTTTTAATTTTTTTTAGAATTCAGCGATGAAGCTGTCAGGCCCAGGACTTTTTTTGTTGGTAATTTTTTTTTTTTAATTGCACTTTCAATTTCACAGATTGATATTGGGGTGTTTTTTTTTTTTTTTTTTTTTTTTTTTGAGACAAGGTCTCGCTTTTGTGGTTCAGGCTGGCCTTGAGCTCAGCCTCAAGCTCACATCACAATCCTCCTGCCTCTGCCTCCCGAGTGCTGGGATTACAGGCGTGAGCCACCACGCCCGGCACTGTGGTATGTGGCACTGGTTGCTGCTGGGTGTGGGTCTCCACACCCAGCATTGTTATGTGGTTACCGGGGAATTGAACCCGGGCCCTTGCGCCTGCAAGACAGGCACCGGAACCACTGAGCCAACTCCCCGGCCGATATTGGGGTGTTTAACATTTTTATATCCTCTTCACTCAACTTTGGTAGTTCATATGTATCTAGGATTTTATCAATTTCTTCTACATTTTCCATTTTATTGGAATACAAATTTTGAAAGTATGTGTTTATTATTTTCTGTGTTTCTACTGGATCAGTTGTGCTTTCCCGCATTTCTTTCCTTTGTTTGAGAAGGTTGATTGAGGGTCTATCAATTTTATTTATCCTTTCGAAAAATCAACTCTTTGATTTGTTGATTTTCTATATTGTTCTCTTAGTCTCCATTGTGTTAATTTCTCCTCTTATCCTTATGATTTCTGTCCTAGTATGAGCTCTCTGTTTTCCTTGCTCCTCTTTTTCTAGCAGCTTAAGTTTCAGCATTAGATTATAATTTGAGTTTGCTCTGTTTTCCTGATATAGACATTCACTTCTATGAATTTCATTCGTAGTACTCCTTTCATTGTATCCCACAAGTTCCTGTATGTTGTACTGGGGTTGCCATTCAGTTGTAGAAACTGTTTAATTTCATCTTTATTTTTTTCTGTGACCCATTGGTTTGTCAGTAGAGTATTGTTCAATTTCCATGTCTTTGTGAAGGTGTTGGGATTTGTTTGTTTGCTTGTTCTTTAGCTCTAGTTTCAAGGTACTATGAGATGAGAGTATATAGGGGACAATTTCAATTCCTTTGCATTTACTTAAACCTGTTCTATGAACTAACATGTGGTCTGTTCTGGAGAATGATCCATGAGCAGCTGAGCAGAATGGAAATTCTCACTTAGTGGGGTGAAATACTCTGTAGGCATCTATTAAGTACATTTGTTGAAGAGTTTGGTTTGGCTCAAGCACTTCCGTATTGATTTTCTGTCCAGTCCATCTGTCTATTTGTGACAGTGGGGTATTGAGGTCTCTTACTATTATTGTATTGGTGCTTATCTGGATTTTTATGTCCATTAATGTTTCTTTTATATAGCTGGGTGCATTAGAGTTTGGATCATAAATATTTAAGACAGCTATTTCTTTGTCTTGGATAGTTCCCTGAGTGAGAATATAACAATCTTCTTTATCTCTTTAAATCATTTTAAATTTAAAATCTATTATGTCTGCAAATAGGATAGCTACCTCTACTTTTTTGCAGTTTCCTCTTGCATGGAGAATCGTTTTCTACTCCTTTACTTTCAGTCTGTGGCTTTGTCTCTGGATTAGGTGTGTTTCCTGTATGCAGCAGATTGTAGGATCTTGCTTTTTGATCCATTCTGCCAGTCTGTGTCTCTTAATTGATGCACTGAGGCCACTGACATTAAAGGTTATGACTGATATGGATAGCCTTAGAGCCACCATGGTTTCCTGTTCTTGGCTCTTTTATTCTTTGTTTTTGTTCTTTTCCCATCAGTTTCTTATTTGGCTCAATGCGATGAATCTGTTGCATCTAATGGGTTTATACTTTTCCTATTTTTTTCTCCAAGATATCTTTTAGGATTTTTTGTAGTGCCGGTTTTGTATGCATGAAGTTTTTAAGATGTTCTTTGTCATGAAAGCATTTTATTTCCCCTTCAATTTTCAGAGTTAACTTTGAAGGGTAAATCAGTCTGGGTTGGAATTTGTTTTCCTCTAAAGTTTGAAACAATTCACTCTAGCCTCTTTTTGCATTGAGTGTTTGCATTGAAAAGTCTGCTGTGATCCTGATGGGCTTCCCTTTGTAGGTAATTTTTTTTCTTCTCTCTAGCTGCTTTCAATATCTCATTCTTTATTTTCATATCTGGAACTTTTGTAATTTTATGCCGAGGTGTAGGTTTTTGTATATTTTGGCCCTGTGGAGTTTTGTACACTTCGTGAATCTGGATGTCTATCTCTTTCTTTGTGAAGTTTTCTGCTATTATTTGTGTTAACAATTTTTAAATATGTTTTGTATTGTCTCCTGCTTCCTCAGTGACTCCAATCAACCTTATGTTATTCTTCTTTGAATCATTTAGGAGCTGGTGAATATATTTCTCATGTTCTTTTGCCATTTTCCACAAATTATGTCTTTCCTTTTCATTGGCTGTCATTGCATCCTCTAAATCTGGGATATGGTCTTCTGCAGAGTCTATTCTACTATGTAAACTTTCATTTTCCTTTTTGATTGCCTGAGCTTCTTTTTGTAGCTGTTTAAGAGGTTCCATTGCTTTTGCTATCTCAGATTCTATCATATCCTTGATTTCCTCTTTAGCTTTGTTAATTATGACATTAACTATGTACAATATCTCTGTTTTCATCTCAGAAATCAATTTTTATTTCCATTGTATTAGATCTTTAGTTACCACCTCAGAGAGTCCTGATGATTGAGTTTCGGACTTCTCCATTTCTCTTCCCCCTGTATTACCTTGGTCACCCCTCACTGTATCTTTGCCTCTGAGATTTTGAATGTTTCCTCATTTGCTCATTTCTGAGCTTTTGTCCCTGCTGTTGTATTTGGCTTTATAGTTTCTCTGTTGTCTGATGATGTTTGTTGCAAGTCTCTTTCTTCCTAATATTTAG
This sequence comes from Petromus typicus, assembly GCA_004026965.1. Lineage (NCBI taxonomy): Eukaryota > Metazoa > Chordata > Mammalia > Rodentia > Petromuridae > Petromus > Petromus typicus. The sequence goes on from PVIR01004614.1 coordinate 20,535, forward strand.
GTCCCTTAAGATTAACACTAACCATTACCAGTATCAAATATAACCCAAGAAAAGCACTAAGCATTAAGAGTATCAAACCTAACCCAAGAAACGATAAATTGGCAATTGTACTCTGATCCCTCCAACCTCATAAGCCAGAACTCTGATCATATGCAGAGACTTAAAATTAACCACAAATATATTTACACCATTCAGGCACCACCTTTTGGAAGTGCTAAGGTTACCAGGGATTTAGGTGGCAGAGAGATAGAAGAGGGAGAGTTTAGTAATAAGATTAAAGGATGCAGTAAAATAGAGAAAGAAAGAAGAGTGGAAAAAGAGTAGGAAAAAGGGAAAGATTAAGAAAAAAGGGAGATTAAATGGGAGAGAATAAATAGAAAGGCAGCAACAAGAATGGCAAAAATACAAAACTAAATAAAACAAACAACAGAAATAAAAACAGAATAGGGTAAGATTGAGTCCACTAACAGCTCTCTGACGTAAGGAACCATTGATTCCTGTATGGTCTGAGACATACAGTTTGAAGTATATAGGTTGCAGGAAAAAAGAGCTGTGAAATTGTAGGCTTTCCCCTCATGTGAGTCCAGTGTCCTGTATGTGGTGCTGGACCAAAAAACTCACCGATGCAGAAGTTCCAGGGTCTCAGAGCAGGGGCCTGCCCTCTTCACTATGGCTGGAGGGCAGGGCTGGAACCAGGGTTCCAGTTAGAGTTTCAGAGTTGGATTGTCCCAGAGCTGGAGGCCTTGGGGTCTCCTGTTCGTTGTGGTAGAGAGGATCTTGTTCGTTCCCACAGGAGCTCTGGGTTGTCTTTTCATAGCGCAGATCATTGTTCTGCAGGGCGTTGGGCGTGACTTCCTTGAGGAGATCCTTTGTCCTCTTCCCAGCCCACTTCTAGTTTAACTCAGTTTAATGCAGCCACTGGTGGTCCTGTGTACAGTTCTGCTCCTCGCCATGAACCTGTGTCTTGGAGGCTCGCTGTGCACTGTCCACAGTTTCTGGGGTGCCTGTGCATTGTCTCAGCAAGGTCGTCTCCCTGGTCTTTTTAATCAGGGTCACCTAGTCTCTAATGGAGAGACTAGGTGACCCTGATTAAAAAGACCAGGGAGAAGAAGCCTGCTGGTAGTTTGCAAGAACACAGAGTCCTAGAGCAAGTCTATAGGACCTGTGTTCCCTCAGCCCCAAACTGTAACTTTAACCCTGTTCTTGCTCAATACACCAGGGCTGAATGTGAAGAAATCAAAGTTTATCAACATGTTAAACAACAGCTTCTACAATGATTGCCACAACCACAGTGTTTCTCTGTTAGAAATAAAACAGATCTAATTTGAAAAATTAGGTCGTCCTTAAATAAAACTTCTGTATTTTTGAAGAAAAAAAAAGTGAGCTAAATAAACTTCGTTTCTGTACAAAATGCTAAGCCTCAGATATTATGTTATTGCAACAGAAAACAAATTGATATAATGAAATCATATCCTTTAGGGGTTTGGTATAATCCCTTATTTTTTAAATGAAAATAAAAAGTTAATAATTGATCAAGTAAATAGATAATGTTAGTTCTTATTTAATATCACTAATGCAAAGTTATCCATAATTATCTTCACTATCTGAGAGATGAATTTGTACTGATAGTATCAGCTTTCAAATTAGTGACAAATGCTGCCTGATAGCTTTTTAATTATTACTTCTAAAGGATTATTGCTTTCCCATATTCATACATAAGGATTACTGCTTTATAAATAACTCTACTGAACTGAAATTAGGGAAATGTGAATTGCTTCCATGGTGTTCTGAGTCCAAGTTTAAATAAAAATTATTTAGCATAATATCACATGCCATAGATCACAGATGTAGTTAAAATAAGTGAAATTTTCCTTTGACACACTCAAACACAGTTTAGAAATAATTTATGAAGGCTAACTGAATTGATTGAAAATATAACCTTAAATAGCCCTTTTATATAATACTCCATGAAATCTGGAATTCAGGGATATTTAGAGAATATATTTATCTATATCTATATCTGTCTATAATATCTCTGATTACTCTTTGATTACTCTGCTGACATTATGGTCACTTAGAATTTCTTCTTTTTTGATGACATTTTTTTTTACCATAACAGCTATTTACTGTTTGATAATATTTTATTCATTTATTTCTTTTACAAGATTTGATCTTTTCCCTGATCATTCCACATGATGATCATTTATATTAATATATCACTTTGTACTTTTCAAACACTTTTCAAGTGCATCATCCCATTTGATCATATCTATAGCTTTGTAACATCATATCAAATATATTTATTTAGATAAAAAAGAAAACTGAAACTTTTGTTAGTCAGAGAAGAGGGACTATCATCCAGAATTCTTCACTCTTTCTTTAGTGCTCTACTTATTATGTGTTTTATTGATGTATAAAACAGCTTTTGGTTCTGTGTATTCAAGATATATTTTATATCCATACAACTGAGGTATTTTATTTTGTTTTTGGTACCAGGGATGGAACTCAAGCCCATGTGTTTGTGAGGTAGGCACTGAAACCATTGAGCTAAATCCTCCACCTCTATACAGCAGAGTTTAGATAACTATACTAAATTTATGCAAGGACATAGTGCATTCATTTTTTTAAAATAATTTTCTACTTGTAGTAATATATATTTTCAGTACATAACTATTACACCCATTATGGGATTTGAGATCTCATGATATATTCATTAATAATATAATTTGCAATTATTATGTATCAGATATTAATCATGTATTCAGGGTCTAATGCCTTTGTATCTTCCGCACAAATTAAATGCTGCAGAAATACAATTTTTTTATACTCAATTTAAAATAAAGGTACAAAATTTTTTAAACCTAGCCTTAGCCTTAGTGAATGACATTTTGTACAATTTGTTCCAATTCTATATTTTAAGTCAAAGGTTAAAATGTATCCTGATTTAGCAATAAATATTAGTTGACTGGTATATCTCCAGGAAGTAAGCTGTTTTTCAAAGCTTCCAGTTTTCAACAAGCTATGTATATTTATTGTCTAAAAATTCTTTGTTATATTGCTACTGAGATATGTAGCAGAAAGCATAGATCTAATAATAACACTTACAGTTTGTTTTCACATGTCCCCCCAAAGCCTCATGCAGGTGAGATGGGAATTTCTATACCAGAGGTAGTTGAATCTGAAATGTGTGATGCTGGGGTTAAGAGCATGTGATCACTAAGCCACTATACCTTAGTGGCTAGTTTGACACCACCCTTATCTCAGGAGTCTGAATAAGGTAAAAGTGGAAGAAAAGTGCTGTTAAAGTCTCTTGATGTCTTTGCTGCCTTGTGCACGCCATGTTGTTTCTCCTCTGTTACTTGTTTCCATTCACAGCATTGGGCCCAACTGACTATGGGTTGAACCCTGTACAAATGTAAGCCAAACAATCCTGTTTCCCTTTGACTTTTGGTGCTGGGTATTTTATCTCAACAATGACAGAAAAGTAACAAACACAGAAATCTGATAAATGAGCTCATTGTTCTGGCATTACTCATTGGTGTGGCTCAAGAACTTTTTTAATTGGCCTGTGGGAAGGTGAAAAGTTAGGAAAGATTTGGAGAAGGTGGCTACATCTACAGAGCTGGAGCACCTTATACTGTTCAGTATGGGAGATTCTAATCAGAGTTCAGAAGACCAGAAAGCTTGTGAAGACCAGGCTCCTGAGATTTCTGCTAGAAGGAGGGATGATACTGGCTCCAAATGGTGTGTATTGTGGCTTGGCAAAAAGAGAGAAATACAGACACACTTGCACTTCTGCAAAGTATTTGTTATTTGAGAGACAGAAATTGTTTGTTATGATGGGAAAGCACATAGCACTGGGACACTATATCTGATGAGTTCAGGGCTTCAGCACATGCCAAAAGAACAAAATTGTTTCAATTGATTCAGGAATCTAAATGTTTAGATTATTAAAAACTCTGAATATATAATAAAACTATGTCTATAATCTTTGATATTTTTCTTTCTAGCTTCCTTCTACTTCCACAAGAATCTATTTTGAGGTGATGATTTCCTAAAATACATATAATCTTCCTATATGTGGAATTGGGGATGCTCTAGAGAACATAATTAAGAAAGTTAACCTGAAAAATATTTAAAGCATGTGTAACTAATACCAATATTAACCATAACATTTTTCTAATAAAATAGGCCTAAGAAGAATGATGAGGAATTAACCTTGAACAGCATACCTGTTTAAGCACTTGGATTGATACCCCATATAAACAATTCACTTCAACCATTATACATTCAATGCAATATGAATCTCTGTAAGGAAAAGACAATATTAAAGCAATTGGTTTCTCATTAAGTCAAAAGAAATTCAGTAAAGAACAATATGAAACTCACATGATAAGCATTATAAATATCTATTTTACTAGGATACTTTTATGGTTCATGTAAGGTATGCTTACATGCTGCTTACATATTTTCAAGTAGAAAATCATTTAATGAATGCTATAATAAAAAGAGAAAAGATCTAGCCTCTATTGTGTTCAATGTGTTGTAAAATAACTCTAGAAGGATAATATAGTTTGCTTTCATAGGTCATCATATCATATCAGCAGTATGGTTTCCCAAAGGTGTATCTATTAAAGATTTTTAAAACTATAATTTTTTGTACAAATCAATAGGGAAGGAAATGGGAAGATTATCCTGGGATATTTTTCTATGTCAGCTATTAAAATAATCTATAACATTCAGAGGAATATGTAAAAAAGATAGAAAATAAATAGGCCAGAAAAACCTTCTGTTGGGCTAATTATGACACTTCTACATGTACCTTCAGGACATCCTCATTAGTGAAATAAATAGGTCACAGATGTGCAAATATTGTATTTTTTCTCTGGTATGATAAAATGAAGATGTAAATGTGTTCTAGTATGTATAGTGGATATTGTGAGATAGAAAATACTTAAAAGGAAAGAGGATGTAGGGGTAAAAAAGGAGAGGAAAAAGAATGTGGTAGTAGTAAAGAAAAAAGGAAACAAAGCTTATGTATATAGGGTGTTGGGGGTTGTAGGGTGGGTGGGTGGAGGAGAAAAATGAGAATCACGTCGTGTCATATTCTGGTACAAACTCTCAATGTTGAACGTGATGATGATGTGTATTCATAATGTACCAATAAATACTTGAATAAAAAATAATAACAATTAGTTATTTATTAAAGTAATAGTCTTTAAGAATTTATAATCTCATATATTTGCATAAATAAGTGAGGAAAAAATCTCTTACTTATAAGTGGAATGACAACCAAAAATGAAGACAGTATGAAGTTAGTAAATACTATGTGAAGTTCAAAACTTTGAGTCATACTTTGATAAAGAACAGGATACACACAGACATACATGTATATATATATATATGTATATATATATATATATATATATATGTATATATATATATATATATGTCTTTTACTTACATACTAATTAGAGAGTGGAAAATGATGGAGAAATGTGAGGGCTCTTACCTATGCAACCAAAGTTAAAATAATAACTAAAAGAAACTAAAGTCCTTTGTTTTCACTTATGCTGCCTTATAAAGGTTATGTAACTTTCCTGACATTCCTCCTATATGTACGTGAAAGTGTGAGGAAATATATGATACTTTTCAAATTGGAAGATCTGGATATTTCCAGAAAATTATCAAGAGTGGGAAAACGAAATTGAAGAATTTACCTATTCAAAGTAAAGGAGACTGAAGAGACATGCTAACTCCAGATTGGACCATGTAGAAAAAATGTGTAGCTTTCAGAGAAGTCATTTAACCAACTGTGGAAACTCATTATGGACAACCAGTTAGACAGTAGTAATGTATCAATGCTACATATTAAATATATGAGTACTGATAATTTGAGTATTGACACTTATAAGATAAATGTATTATATAAAATTATTTGTATTAAATTATTATTGTATAAAATTATTGTATAAAATAAATGTGTTTAGGAACCATGCAGTGAAATAGTTCATTGTAAAGCAATGTCATGTAAATTGGATATTTTCGACCTCACAAAGCAATACAAAGTTGATGGCTTAAACAACAGACACTTATTTTCTCACAGTTCTGATGTACATATGTGCAAAATCAAGGTGCAAGTGAGATAGTCCTTGTAAAATGTTATGGAAATATTTATTCAAGCTCTCTATTCATGAATTATATATGTTCATCTTCTCTTGCTTTCATACTGCTCTACCTTTTATACAAAACTTACCTATTTTACAAGAATATAAGTATTTTTTGACTATTGCTCATGTTAATTATCCTATAGTATTTTGTTGTTTCTATAAATAATTTTTATACTAACTTCATATTTTCATGGACTAAGTGTTAGAGATTGAACATAGGAATTTTGAAGGCATGCATTTCAATTCATAATATGTCATGTGTCTATCTCTATTTTATATGGCAATAATTCATAAAAATATATTTGCAGATATAATAGATAAATTATATTAAACAAAATATTTAGTCAAAAAATGAAGGAAACATTTTAAACAAAAATAGCAATATTTTAAATAAACAGTATGCGTGATGATTAGTTCTATGTGCTAAATTAGCTAGAAGACAGCACTCATTTAATTAAACAATAATTAGGCAGTGCTGCAAAAGTATTTTGTAGACAGAGTTTACATTTACAATCAATTGACTTTAAGTAAAGAAGATTGCACTGGCTAATGAGTGGACCTTGCTCATTTAGTTCAAAGGCCTTAACTACCAAAGCTGAGATTACTTAGAAGAAATTCTGCTCTGATACTACAATCAGTCCTCCTTCAATATCCTGCATCCATGCTTGAACTATTGATTTTGGATATCCCTGTGTGCACAATTACATAAGCTGTTATTTTAAAATAAATACCTTTGCATTAGCCGGTTCTCTACAGAAATATCTATTTGCTAGTCTCATTATTAAACATATGAATCTCTGTTTATCATATATTTGTCTATGTATTGTTCTTTATCTGTTCAATCTGTTCATTTCTCTGAACAATTCTGAGATGGGTTTTAGTACCAAGAGATATTTAGAGAAGCATAATATTGAGAATTTGCTTTTATGGATTTTTTTTCTAGAATAGGTTCTCTAAACTAGTTTAGTTGTAAGAGTAACATGATTTTTCAATGGAGGAGAGGACATTGATAGTTCATGAAATATTGTGGCTGTAGCGACGTTCAGAATATCACCTTAGATACTTGTAATCAAATATTTATAAAACACAAACTTCTTGGTAATCATTAATTTGCTACCTTAGAACATTTTTGTCAAACTAACAAGGGTACCATAATTGGCTGGTAGCTCCTAAACTATGTGGAAGTAATAGAAGGAGGAAAAATTCGGTGAGCTATGGTCTCTATTTTCCAGATAAATGTCCATATAAATTAATAAAAAGTTTCTATACTTCACCTGGGAGGGGGGCTTTATTTATAAGAGCCAGAGGGCTGAAACTGCCAAAAATCATTTACAGCCACACATTCTGTGGGACGATGAATTACAGCGTTACTTCAACCTTCAACATCATAAAGCATCTGCTGTTAAAGTAAGGTAGTTAATTGGGACAGATCGGGGTTGTACAAATTAGAGTGGGCATGTTAAGATCTATGTTGGTGAAGCTGGGAACAGTGAACACAAAAATATCAATGACTGTTCTGTGCCACAATAACAGGTCTTCCATGACTCTCTGAAGAGGTTAATCTTCCTCTGCTTGAGAAAATGTTCATGACTTAATTCATTAAGTGATTTTCATGAGGTAGTTATTATACCAGGCAATGCAGACTCTTCTTAGGATTATCACTAACAACTTTCTTTCTTTAGACTTGTAATTAGGAGCCCAGACAAGACACAAAGTGTGATATAAAAAGTATGAAAAAAGTGTATTATAGTCCTAAAGAGCTGTAAATGTTCTAATTTATTTAGGCAAAATCCAGAGAATATATATGAAAATGGATATTGCAGATGTTAGATAATGTAAAAAGTAGCCAGTTTAATGAGTTTGAATTTAATGATATGAGACTGGTAAACATGAGGTGTTCTTTGCTCAGCCTGAGGGCATAAAATAATAATCTAGTAATCTGTTTGCTTGGTTACTGAAATGTAAGCCAACAGTTATCTACATGAAGAAAAAAAAAAAAAAAAAAAGAAATGTTGGAACTTCCTTAGTACACCGTATAGAAACAATATTTAAAAGCTTACAGAGATTGAAAACCTAGAATTCATTTATTATGTGAAACAACCTTGAGTTCATAGGACATATCTTTCATCACGATTCTGAGAACTGAACATGTGAGACAAGCTTCAGGATCACTGAGGAATTATCCACTTGTTCTTCTCCATAGTTTAAGAAAATGTATAGTGGAAAATGCTGCAGCTGAACAGCGCTCCTGAAACCTGATGGGCTGGCCACTAAACATAAGTCTTCAGATCGATCTGGGGCAGCAGTATCCAAGTGCTGACGCTTCATTGCCAAAGGCAGCGCAGTTGTTATTACAATAATTGACAAGTCAAAGGATTAATGAGAAATCTGACTCACTGAGTCACATCAGGTTGATCATAGTGTTCATAAAAGGGAAATAGCTTACTGAATTATTTCTTGATATGCAAAAAAGTTATAGATAATTTGAAGAAAAGTATAAAATGATTTATCTGAATACTGATTGGCAATATATCATATTAAGCTTTGACAATGAACTTTCTTTGCAGAACCCAAGTCTCCTGAATGAACTGGGACCCAGGAATCTGAGAGTCCCGTGTGCTGCCAGATTGTATACCGCTCTCCTTAATTCTAGACTTTCCCAAATGTACCTACTACCTTTTGTCAGTGTGATTATTCACTGGTAAAAGAGGAAATAATCAGACATTTTTGAATTAATGGATGTTGATTTTCAAATGACACTAGTTTTAGAAACAGTTGTCAGATTTAGGGTTGTTGATTTCAGATCATGAAGATAGTTTTAGTTCAGATGTATCAGATAGTGCAGAGTTCCCAGTTCATCCTGTCATTATTTTTGTTGTTGTTGTTGTTGTTGTTGTTCAAACATCCAAATTGTAATCAATGGCCTCATCTGTTGGACATAGGACAAACAGAAGCCAATAGATCTTCCTTCACTTCAGAAAATTGTGCACAAAAGCTAGCTCCCATTCCTGGTGGAGCTTCACAGATCAGTCCCCCATATTTGGACTCAATTGATGCTGCAGTAGTGCTGTTACTGAAGGCAGCTTGGGAAGTTCGTCTTGTGGAAAAGCCAGTGTCTGAGACTTGAGTGTTTGGGAGAAGGGAGGTATCACATAGCAGACAAGGGTGGAAAAGAGGCAGCTTTGTTTACTGATCAGCTTCCCAACTCCATATAACTGAGAGTTACAGACACAGGACAATGAGAGGCATTCTAATAAGTGGGAAAAATATTCTCAACATTCTGAAACTAGATAGAGATTTGTCAGGAACCCAGGTGCCATTTCTTCTCCCGTCTCTCTTGATCTAGTCTTTCCAATAATGAGGACTGATAGGTGTCTTCAAATTTCAATTGAGGAAGGAAAAGCTAGACAAATTTAGTTCAACTTAATCCTGTATTATAGCTTCAGAAGGAAAATATTTCTCAAATAATCAGCCTATCTATCTTTGGATTTGAGAATTTGAGACCAAGATTAATGCAGAAAAGGAAATAAAAATGATATGAAGACAGAGATGCTAAATATTTTCATATTACTTAAGACCCTCATGAGAGGAGCACAGGCCCAAGTGAAAAGTCAATATTTTCAGCTAAAGTGGCCTTTAAGTCCTAAAATGTAAATTAGGTATTTGTTACAGTCATAACCCACATCAAAGATGTGTTACAGCATCCACAGAAAAGCTGGAGGGAGACTAAGCATTTTGCTGAAATATATGACTTCAGAATCAGTGAATTTTAAATCATCTAAAAGTGAGCAAAGCTAGAAGTCTTATGTAGTAATTTCCTTGCTAAGAGTGTTCTGAGCCTATTCAATTTATCTTACATATTTGGTCAGTAAAGAAAACAGACACATTTTAAAGACTTGAGTGGTTACTACTGGAAAAAGAAATTATCAAAAGCACAAAGAAATAGGTAATAGGTTGTAGCCAGTGGTTTAGATGAAGAACAGGAAGAGAAAATAATGATAAGAAAGTCAGAAGCAGATATATAGATAAATTTCTCTGCGTGATCCAAAACAAGAAGGAGGATGAAAATATTTTCATATTGTCTAAATGCTATTTGTGACCTCAAGACTAGAAAAATTTAAAAATTAAGTACATGAGAGTATCTATTTTGAGTATAGCAGTCAAAAGTTATGCATAAAATAGCCTCATTGTTATTACTAAATTGGTTTAAGTTACTCCAAACATTGTCTGTTGTGAGGATAATTTTTCCAAAACTATTTTAGCATAACTATTACTGAACTGACTGAGAATGATGGCTATGCATGGGCTCAGAAACATTGACTTCCGTCTATTGAGACCAATGTGAATATAACTATGACTGAACACTCAGTCTATCCATGCTGGTGCTGAACACTGAGTCTAATATACACTACTTGCAAGGTGACCAGGTTGCTACCTTGTGATAAGTTCATTATTGTGCCACCTCTATCACAAACGGAATGATATTTCATCCATATTGACATTTCTTCTAGAGAAAAACTCACCTTCACTACACAGGGCATTATGGTCATGTCTTTCCTTACAAAATATTTTATGTGCTCTTGTGATATTGCATATACTTTACTTATCATTAAAAAATTCACTTGATCACAATTAAATTGTGGCGTAAGCCCATTAGTCTGAATTGGCTGATATTACTATTTTCTACTGTTCTAAATTAGCTGATTTGACATAACAGTGGCCAGAGGAAGTATTTTTTTTTAATTTTTTAATCTTTATTGGTACATTACATATATGCATCATGATTGAACTCCATAATGGGGATTTGTACCAGCATAAGACACAACTTAATTCTCATTTTTTCCCATAGCCGTACCCACCCTACCGCCCCCCATATACATAAAATTTGTTTCCTTACTTTTTTGTTACAATCTCATCATTTTTCCCCAGGAAGTATATTTTAAGTACAGCGGCCTTAGTGATGTGGAGCACCAGATAAGAATTTCTAGGAGGAAGCACAGTTTATGAATCACTTTACAAAGTCCAGGAAATATGGCTCTGAGAAACAAGGGTATAAATGTGAGTGACACTATTATTTCTAATTTTTTGCTTCTGGATCCTACTACCTTATCCTCTATTGGTCCAAAGATCTTATTTCCAAAGGAAGAGTGTTTGCATCAGGATATAAAATACTGCTACTCAACAACTTTGAGTTGTTGAGGCTCTTGTGCCTCTGAACAGGAAGCAAAGAAGGGAGTTATTATGCCAAGATGTTAAATTATGCTGTGTCCCAAGGAAAAGATAGGCTATTTCTATATATCAGAGGGAATAGAAAGTTAGAAAGCCAGAGATACCTTTGGATTTATCTTGTTGGTAGTGTGAACTGTGGTTATAGTCAATGGAAAACTACAGTAAAGAATGACTATTGATAGTCTAAACCCTCAGAGATCAGCATTTTTGTCTCTGTACTGTGCCAGCAGCCAAGAATACTTGGGTGCTAAGTGAAGGCAAAGGGAGCACACACTGGAGAGTGGAAGAGGTGAGTAAAGTATGACCTATAACTTTGTGACCATTTGGAATTATGACTAATAATTGAGAATGCATTCGTTTTTTGTTACATACTTGTATATATGTATACATATGTATAAGTAAGTATATACATACATGTGTATATATTATATATACATATATGTGTATATATATAGATATAAAGGTATATATTCCCTCATAATGCACAGCATAAAGTAAGGAAATTTAACTGTTCACTACAATATTTAAATTACTCTATGTATTAGTTTTAAGGGACCACTGTAAAGTACTGGAAAATTAGATGGGTTGAATAAGAATACTTTTTCACAGTTCTGAATGATATGATACTGAAGTACAAAAACAAGGATTTTTTTTTAGATACCTATTAGAAAAATAATTGCTCCAGGCCACATATATTGTCTTTATTCAATAATCAAAAATCAAGGGAATTCATGATCATAAGAACTGCTCTACCAAAAATGCTAGGAGATCCTCACTTTGATCCCTAAAACATTAAAAAAAAAAAACAAATCAAAAGATGAAAAGAAAAGTTAACCATAACATTTTCTTTTAATATTGTGGCTGAGGTTGTAGCTTAATGTCATGACACTTGCCTGGAAAGTATTAGGTCCTGAGATCAATCTCCAGTACCAGAGCAGGAGGAGGAAGTCTTTCAAATCAGAACAAAATACAGGAGTAGGACATAAAACTTTATAAAAAATGACTAGTAAAATTAAGCATAAAGAAAAATATAACAGTCTAATTTAAATGCAAAATTTATGTTAAAAAGAAAAATTAAGGTATATCTTATATAAACAATTTTTCATCAAATTACACAATATATGAAGCTAGAGCTGTAAACAAGTAAATATTTTGTAGTAATTGAACTTAAATTATCAGTTTAAAATAAAATACTATTATTAAGATGTTTTATATAACTGCAATAACATCCACATTAAAATAATGCATATCTGTACATATATATGATCTTATAGATATATCTAGATATGAGATATATATATATATCTCATATCTAGATATGTATATCTTATCTATATATAGATGTAAGATATATATATCTAGATATGAGATATATATCTTATAATATAAGATAAATATATGATCATATATATATATATATATATAAAAGAAAATGACAAAGCATTCAAAGTACATCACTAAAAACATCAATAAAACTCAAATGAAAAGTGTAAGAGAAAATATATGGCCTAAATTTATGACATATAAAGAACAATTAAAATAATAAGTACTTATTTGTCAGTAATTACTTTAAATGTAAATGATACAAACTCACTAATCAAAAGCATGTGTCTTGTTTATTTCATTTTTAAGTATGGCCTCAATACCATATCATTTTTTAGTGAAAGAAAATGAAAGTGTGATAAAGTCCAAATGTATGATAAGTATTGTGAAATAGAAAGAAAATGTTCAAAGTGAAACAGTAACTAGGTGGGTGCAGGAGAAAGTAAAGAAGGGGAATAAAAAGAGATAATAAAAAGCAAAAAACAGAAACACAGCTTATGTATATAGGAGGTGGGTGGTTGAAAGAAGCCAAGACAATGAGAAAAAAAATAAGAATTAAGATATATTATATACAAGTACAAATTACCAACACAGTATATGATAATAGTGTATTCCTAACATGTGCCAATAAACTCAGTTTATTAAATAAATAGATAATGGTCTCACAGATGTAAATTTAAAAATGCTGTAAGGGGCAAAGAAAAACATTCTGTCCTGATTAAAGGGGTAATTGACAAATAACACAGTGCATTTACATAAGCCGATGAACAATTATCAAGGACAGAATAAATGTTAGAAAATAGAATGTCTTATGAAATTCATAAAGGTTGAAATATTAACAATAAAAACTAGAAAATACTGAAATGTGTGGAAGGAAAGAAAACTGTCTTAGCCAATGAGTCAAAGGAGACTCCATGAAGAAATTCAAAAGATGCTTTGAAATACACAAAAATAACATCAAAACTTATGAGCTGTGCCATTGAAACTCCACTTAGTGCTTCTTACTTTATAATACACTATTGCTTACTATGACTGATATATTTTCTGTTAGATTACTTTAATTTGTTTTTCCTAACAGATTTCATTTTCTATGGCCAACCTCTTCTCAAGCTGTAATGGATGCTAATTAGGTCCACTGAGCATTATCCAGTACATATATATTTCAAAAGAACAGGTTGTACAGGAAAAAAAAATTGGTTTTTATTTGTCAATTAGAATGTTTAAAATTTTATAGTGTGTTGTGCAGTTAGTGCTTAGGGAAATTTAGAGTGGTGCATGCATACATTAAAAAAGGCCTAAAATAAACTTAGCATTACATCTCAAAAGTTAGAAGAAATTATTATCAGAAATTATTATCAGACACACATATATATATATGTGTGTGTGTGTGTGCATAGCAGGTGAAAGGCTATATAATTATTACAATAGGAACAAAAGTAAAAGAGAATGAAAAAAATGAGTAAAACTAAGACTTGGATTCCTAAAGAGCATTAAAATAAGCAAAACCTTATGTAGCTTAAACTGTAAAAAAACTCAACTATTCATATTAGAAATGGATGATCAGTCATTAAAATAATATTACTAGAATAAGAAACTCTTGGAAATTATTATGAAAAATTGTATGAAAATAAGCTCCATAACGAAGATGAGATAGACTAATGTCTACCAATGCGTACTGTGCTGAGTCTGTGTCATGAAATAACAGAAAACCTGAACCTATGAGTAAAAAGTAAAGAGATCTAATTCAGTAAAATTCGCTCACCAGAGAAAAGCTTAAGAATAAATGGCTCAAATGAAGAAGTTCTCCACATATTTAACAAAGAACGGACATTAATATTCATAAACATAATTCAAAACTTGAGGTGGATAGAACAGTTTCAAATTGATCTATTGAGGCCAGCACTACTCTAGTATCAAAATCCAGATAAAGATATCATAAGAAAAGAAAGTCATAGGCAAACATACTACATGAATACTGCCATTAAAAATGAGAAGATGGAGTCATTTATACTCAAATGGATGTACATTGAGGACGTCCTCATAAGTGAAATAAATAAGTCACAGATGTGTAAATATCATATCTTTTCTCTGGTATGAGAAAATGAAGTTGTAAATGAGTTGTAGCATGTATAGTTCATATTGTGAAATAGAAAATATTTAAAAGGGAAGAGTGTGTAGGGATAAATAATGAGGGGGAAAGGAATGTGACAGAAATAAAGAAAAAGGGAAACAAAGATTATGTGTATAGGGGATGGGGGATTGCAGGTCGAGCAAGGAAGGGAAAAAAGTGAGAATCAAGTCATGTCATATTTTGGTACATATTCTCAAAGCTGAATGTGATGATGTGCATTTATAATGTACCAATAAATTTTTTTAAAAATTCAATAAAATACTAACAAATTACATTCAACAACACACTATCAGAAGTATGTACAAATGACAGGAATTTTCCTTAAAATGGAAAAATGTTGAAGCTTATAAAAATCTAATATACCATATTAATATAATGAAGTGTAAAAATATAATCTTCAAAATTGATAATAATTGAAAAGATACAATATGATTTGATTGTAAGAAAACACTCAAGAAACTGAGAATAAAAGGCAAATACTTCAATAAAAAAATGACCATTTATTAAAAGTGCCAGTGTAACAGCAGACTGCACAGGGATAGCAGATTTTAGTGATAGAAGATTTTAATGATTCTTCATGAATGACAAATTGCCAAAAACAGAAATAAAAGCAGTAATTACATTCATAAAACTCTGCACAACAATACAGTGCCAAAGAACTGATTTAACGAACAGAGTGAGGGATGGACAGAGTCCCATGCTGGCCCATATCCACAAGCCACAGGGTACCCTGCTCTGAAAGCCAGAAGGGTCTCTTCTGGATCCCTGGAGACAGACAAACACCCAAAGGTGATAGTGAAGGAGGAAGCTCCTCTAGAAAAACAGAAGTAAGGCTGTCTTTTTCTCCTTTTTATTCCATCAAGGGTATAAGACTGTTGGCTGGTCATCACCCTTTAGTGGCTCAGACACAAGCAGAACTATGCTAAAAATCACCTGGGATTTTTTTCTTGACAAATGGCAGTTAACCGTCAAAGTTGTCTGATCCTTTAAAATGCTGAAAGCTTGAAATATTGACCTTCTTTTCTCATTTTTTTCTTTTATCCTTGTTACTTTTGTCCCATGCTTTTCAATAATCGTAGCTACTTACAACTGAGTGTAAATGGAAATACTTTCCTTATTGTGCACAACACCTTGGATGATTTGGGGGCCGTTCAGCTGTAATGGCTTGATGTAGTAGATCCCAGAGAAAGGAATATAGTTCATTTATTGATTCCTTGTATACGATCATTTGAAGTTTTACAGCCTCTAAATAAACAGAAACATTTTTTTTTACAGTACCAGGGATGGAACTCAAGACTTTTTACATTGCTCACACAACAGAACCAGAATGAAAGATATATTAGAGGGAATAAGGGAGGGGGCCAAGTCAAGATATTGCCCTTAAGGGTTTTCTATAGGGTTGGTAACGACCTGTGTCCTAGATATGCCTGTTCATTAAGGTCATTTATAAGACTGACATTTTTTTCATTGCTTTACATTCTTTCACCACTGATGAGATTTATTTATCCAAAAACAAAAAGTTGCATTTATTAATGTGCAAGTCCCTTCACTTTCATGCAGAAGAAGACTCAGAGCTCTGCAGTTTTGGAGGACAACTTCAGATAAGGAAACTGAATGTTTCTGCTGAGCCTGTATAGTTACAAATGTAGCATTCTAGCTTCATTGAACCACAATCATAAGCTACAGATACAGCTAGGAAATTCCAATAGAGGTTAATGTAGTAATTAAAATGATTTCACATCTAGTTTATGTTAATATTCTTCATGCATCCATTTGCTCATACTTTCTACTGGATTTTAAAGCCCAAGTTAAAGTGAGATGTATATTAATCAAAATCAACCTCTACTGTATACATATGTCAAGGTCAGTTAAGGACCCACGGGTTACTTTAGGGACTATGAATGGAGCCAGGCAGCTCCTCCAGGAATGTGATTTGCCAGGGTGACTCATCTTGCTTAATCATATGGCTTCTTTTGGATGTATTCCTATGGAACGCATTGCTCTCTTTGGTGACACTCTTTTTAGCACAATGGGCAGCAGGTAACTCCTGTTTTTTGGGGTCTAACACTCTTTCTGCTCAGAAAACTGGCTCACTCTCCAGCATTTTAGGATATAGTAGAGATGTCTCCTCATGTCCCGGGTCATTGTTAGCATTGCAAAAACAGATTCAAAATATTGGCTGTCTTCTTAGTATCATTGTTCTTTTTAGCTATTTTCTCCAAGCATCAGTTGCTAAAACATCCAGGAGATCAGCTACACCAGTATTGAAGTAGGAACAGTAAGTGCAAGTACCACAGTCTCATTTGGATACCAAGCGCTTCAAAATCTAAAGTAGAATCAGAGAACTGTTATTTCTTTACTGTCATCGAAGATGAAATCCTGTAGAATATTAACAAACAACTACATAAAATCTGTATAACATTAACAAATAACAATTATTGGACACTTTAACAAAATAATCACAATGACATTAATTAAATTAGAAACATTAGAATTTGTTAATATCCTTGAAATATTTATATTTCTAATTTAATATAAAGTTACTTTTTAGACAGTTACTTTATACAATTGCAAAGCATTAAATTACATAAACTTTTACCTAAATATATTACCATTTAACAGAGTGTCATTTAAGTATTTGTTTATAGATGCACTTTTTAAGTTATTAATGCCTATTCTCTAATCATACAATTTTTTTCCAGACTGTATGATGCTTATGTACTTCTAATTGATACAGCACAATAACATGAACATCATACAAGCATAACCCTGAGAAAGTATCCACACAGTTTTACTGGCTTTCTTATGATGAATTGGCATGTACATTTTATCAAATATACATGAAAATCAAGGAAAAGACACACATTTGACCCTGAAAAAATTTACCACCATACCACCAATATCTATTTCACAGCAAAATTAATTAAAAAACAAAAACAAAACTTAGTTCTCCTTTGAACTAACTTGTGCAATGAGATATTTTTTCTAAGTTCTACATATTTGAAATTTCTCTGTTTTTGGTAATCTTAAATAACTTTAACATCCTATGATGCTAGTACTAACTAGTATTGCTATCATACAAAAATTTACATATATTTAGTTAGTTTTTACTTTAAGGCAAAATTTACACTGCTTTACATGTTTTACATTGTATAAGAGGACTGACAAGAAATAGAGACATATTTAAGTTTTTTTATAAGTTTACAAAAAAGTATTACTAATCATAATTAGATTATTACACCTATTGTACATTATGATTCAGTCATACTTTGTTTCTCAGACAAGAGAAATTGTTCAGTATTGACACATGTGCATCCTATTTATTTCACTTAAAATATAGCTTTAATGTGCATCCACTTAGCTGTAAATGTTCCAAGTTTATAATTTTATAGCTAATTAGTATTTTATTTTATAAAAATAATTACCATATCTGCTCCATCTATTCACCTATTGATTTAAACCTTAGTTGTTTCAATGATCTAGCTATGACAAAACAAGCTACTGTAAACATGGCAATGCATGTATCACTGTGGTGTGATACTTTTACTTTTGGGGGGAATATACTCAGTAGGGAAATAGCAGGGTCAAATGAGACCTCAAATCCTAGTTTTTTGAGGAGTATCCCATACTGCTTTCCACATTGGTGCACCAACCTACATGCCCACGAACAGACAAGGATCCCTTTCTCCTCACAGCCTCATAGGCACTTGTTACTAGTTTATTTCTTCATAGCTCCATTCGTTCTACAGTAAAGTGGAATATCAGTGTTGATTTCATTTGCATCTCTCAAATTACCAGGGATGTTCAACATTTTTTTCATGTGTTTATTAGCTGATTCTACTTCTTCTGAAAAAAAATATTCATTTCAGATGCTCGTTTTTGGATTGAATATTTAAATTGGGAAATCCCAATATTCTTTAAGTTCTTTGTATATTTGAGGGAGTAGGTCCCTATCTGAAGAACAGATGATGAGATTTTTTTTCTCACATTGTGAGTTGTCTGTTCACCATTCATGTTTTCTTTTGCTGTGCAGAAACTTTTTTAAATTGAAATCTGTATTGGTACATTATATATACACATGGTCGTCACTTTCAACATTGAGAATCTGTACCATTCTATGGCACAATTTGATTCTCATTTTTCCCATTCTCCTACCCAACCCCAACCCCCCCGCACTTATATACATAGGCTTTTCCTTTTTTATTACCATCACATTATTTTGTCACTCTTTACTTAACCCTATACACCATTTACTTTTAAATATTTTCTATTTCACTATATCTACTGTATATAAAAGGACTCATGTATATCTTCATTTCTTCAAACGAGACAAAAGATACAATAATTACACATCTGTGACTTATTTATTTCACTTATGAGGATGACCTGAAGGTACATCCTTTGAAGTATGAATGTCTCAATCTTATCATTCTTTATGGCAGAGTCATACTCCATTCTAGAAAAGAATCACATCTTCTTTATATAGTCACAGGTTGATGGACATTTAAGTCATTTCCAAGATCTAGCTATCACAAACAGAGCTGCTACAAACATGGGTACACATATGTCGCACTGATATGAATCTTTCAGTTCTGTTCTATACATACATAGCAGAGGAATAGCAGGGTCAAATGGGACCTCTAAACCTAGATTTTGAGGAGTATCCAAAGGTAATCTCCACAGTGTTGTACGAATCTACACTCCCATCAACAGTGGAGGTGAGTTCCTTTCTCTCCATGGCCTCGCCTAAATTTGTTGTTGGCTAATTCTGAGGCAGCAGCCTTTCTTTGTGGAGTGAGATGAAATCTTAGTGTTGTTTCCAATTACATCTCTCAGATGACCAGTGATGTGAAGTATTTCTTCATATGTTACTTAGCTGCTTTTACTTCTTCCTCTGAAAAGTGTCTGTTCACTTTAGACAACAATTTTTAAATTGGGTCTTTAAATGTGGGTGGGCTGGTTTTTTTAAGCTCTTTTTATATGCTTGATAGTAGCCCTTTGCCTTAGGAACAGCTGGTAAAGATTATTTCCCATATTTTTTGTTGCCTTTTCTCTCTGTACGTGGTTTCCTTTGATGTGCAGAATCTTTTTAATAGAATGAGATCTCATCGCTGATTTCTTCTCTGACTTCTCGTGCTATAGAGGTTTTGTGTAAGAAGTCTTTCCCTAAGCCAAAGTCTTCAAGAGTTTTACCTAACCTGTTTTGAAGCAGGTTTAGTGTGTCTGTTTTAATATTTAGGTCTCTTATCCACTTTGACTTTAGCTTTGTACACAGTAAAAGAGCTAGGTCTAACTTTAGTCTTTGGCAAGATAAAACCCAGTTTTTCTAGTACCATTTCTTAAAAAGGCTATCCTTCCTCCATTGAGGATTTTTGGCTCCTTTGTTAAAGATGAGATGGTTGAGTGTATCTGGAATAGTTTCTGGATCTTCCAATCTACTCCACTGATCCTCAAGTTATGGTACTTTGCCAGTACCATGCAGTTTTTATCACAGTAGCTTTATAGTATAGTTTCAGGTTTGGGGTTGTAATACCCCCCACCATGTTCCTGTTGTTTAGAATTGCTTTTGCTATTCTAGGTATTTTATGGTTCCAGATAAACGTTTGAATTTTTTTCTCTAGATCTGTTAAATATGCTGTTGAAATTTCAATCAGAATTGTGCCAAATCTATATAGTAATTGTGGGAGTATAGCCATTTTGATGATATTAGTTCTTCCTACCCAGGATCAAGGTATGCCTTTCCATTTTTTTGATATCTTCTTCTATCGCCTTTTTCAGAGTTGTTTAGATTTCAGCATAGAGGTCTTTAATTTCTTTTTAGAATGATTCCTAGATATTTTACTTTTTGAGGTGCTATTGTTAAAGGGACAACCTTACCAATTTCTATCTCAATGGGTCTACTGTTCATATATACAAAGGCTATTGATTTTTGAACATTAACCTTGTATCTAACTATGTGACTAAATTTGGCAATTAGGTCCAACAGTTTTGTAATTGAGTTTTTAGGATCCTCTAGATGGAATATCATGTGATCACCAAATAATGACAGTTTAACTTCTTCTTTCCCTATCTTTATTTATTTTATTTCTTTCTTTTGCCTAATTGCTATGTCTAATACTTCTAGAACTATATTGAACAGAAGTAGTGAGAGAGGACATCCTTGTCTTGTTCTTGATCTTAGTGTGAAAAGTTTGAATTTTTTTATTATTTATGATGCTAGCTGATGGTTTCTCATATAGAGCTTTTATTAGTTTGAGATAGAGATAATCTATTCCGATCTTCTGTAGGGTTTTGAACATAAATGGGTGTTGTATTTTGTCAAATGCTTTTACTGCACCAATTGAGATGGCCATATGTTTTTTGTCCTTTAGTATGTTAATATAGCGTATAACATGTATTGATTTACGTATGTTGAACTATCCTTGCATACTTGGGATATATCCATCCAACTTGGTCAGGGTGTATAATCTTTTTGATGATTCCCTGTAATCTATTTGCCAGTATCTTATTTAGGATTTTTGAATTGATGCTCATTAGGGATATTGGCCTGTAGTTCTCTTTTTGGTTGGGTCTTTCTCTGCTTTTGAAATTAAGGTAATGGTTGCTTCCAGGAATGAGTTTGGGAGTACTACTTCCCTTTCAATTTCAAAAGAATTAAAAGACTCATATCACAGTTACATATGTGCACCCATGTTTATAGCAGCTCAGTCTGTGATTGCTACATCTTGGAAACACTCAAATGTCCATCAACTGGAGACTGGATAAAAAAGCTGTAGTTCTTCTATGGAATGAAGTATTACTCTGCTATAAAAAATGATAAGTTTGAATCATTTATACTTAAATGGACATACCTTGAGGAAGATCTCGAGGCTTAGAATGCGGAAGATTGAAAGTTAATACTGATGAAGATAGAAAGAACTGCAAGACAGCTAAATATGGGTAGTCAAAAGTTTGAGCAGAGGAATATCTATTTGTCTATCTATATATATATATAAAAAAAAGACTTAAGACATATGCTGAGAGGATTACTACTGGGAAATGACTTGAAAGAACTACATGGGTAGCTGAGAAGGTATGGAGAACCTGGACACAAGCCTATTCAGAGAAAAGGGAAGAAAAAACACAGGAAAACAAAAATCTAATAAAACAACAACAACAACAAAATATAAAAATGAAGAAGCATCACCTGGTCATTCTTTACAATGTAAAGCAGGAAAAAAACTGCATCCAAGAAGATATGCGATGGGAATATAATTTTAATATTCCAGTGAGGCCGAGTATATGTGATTCACATATGTCTTCCTTTCCTGAGAGCTGGAGAATTCACTCCGCAATGTCACCTCTGATCTTTCTAGCATAGTACTGAAGCTAACTCAGCTTTGGACTTCATTAAGTCAGACTGGAGGCAGTGTGATGATGAGCAATTTTTTTTTTCTGTCCCTCTGCCTGGGCATGATAGTGAAATAAGCAGGCTGATTATCTAGTATGTAAAAGAACACTGAATCGGTGGTACACACATGCAATTAAATGGCTATAGTAGTATCAAGCTAGTTAGCCACAGTTATATCAGTGAAGATAAGTTGAGTGTTAACATACTGTTATACCCAATTTTGGATCAAGTTCAGGCTGAGGGAAGTAATTCAAAGTTACAACATAAGGGTCAAGACAACACAGATATTGACCATCTGTTAATATCCACTAAGTGTGACAGCTTTATCTCCTTAATTATATATATATATATAAAACAGTAATGTCATAGTATTGATTTTTGAAGACAAATAAAACTATTTGTCTTATTATTATATTATATTATAATATTATAATATATTATATTATTATATTATATCATATCATATCACATATAATATCTATAATATATAATATATTATATTATTATAATATATTATATAATGTCATATATAATATATTCTTATATAATATTATATATTATATAATAATATATGACTATATGATTATAATATAATTATAATATAATATTATATAATATATTATAATATAATATTATAATATATTATATTATTAAAGATATAGGGCATGGGTACAGGTGAATGCTTGAGTGGAAGAAGAAAAGGAAAAGAAAATTGTAGTCTTCCACCATATGGTATGGAAAGGAGAAGACTGCAGAGGGGCAAAGGATCCTAATGGTAGTAGATTTATTTTATACATTTAATTAAGCTTAACAAGAAAAACTGGAATGAAATCAGTGGTGAAAAGAGGTGAAAATAAATAGTCTGATGATATATCTATGACAAGAGAAGTAAAAGAAAGGCAAATTATAAAGAGGGAGAAAAGAAGAAAAAATAAAAGATGAACTTTGAAGAAAACTCTAGTCTAATCAGCCAATTTAAGTGATCTTACTCTTAGACTGTGTAAACAATAAGTATTTAGGCTAATGTAATGAATATCTATGTATAAAATAATTTTAAAACATCTGGAGAACATTATATACAGATATTCTTCGTATCACTGAGTTCTGTTTCTGCAAACAGGTCATTAAGGAATTTGCCATTTATTGACGAATTTTGCATAGTATGTATATATCAATATTCAGAACAAAGGTAGGCTCAATTTTGTTATTTTTCTTCTGCTTACATAATTTTTACATGCAGCACAGTAATGTATTACAACATAAAAGTACAATAAGATACTCCACCATATGAAATTTCTGTACTGCACTGTACAGTATAAGCAAGGTTTACTGTAAAAAAAGACAATGAGGCTATATCATCAAAGTATACAAAACACCACAAATTTTTAAAAGTTTCATAAGGTCAAGTGTCCATTTATAAATCTGAACAGTATACCTCCGTTATAAGTCCAAATGGTCATTCAAATTGGAGGTCATTAAATAAGATGCATCTGTATCTGATAAGAAACACACAGAAATATGCATGTTACCTGAATCATGCATAACCTTTATATTTCCAAACTTTAATTTTTTTTATTTCCAATCTCATGTAAGCCTCAATCCTGTTAATCCTCACTCAGTAATGTAAGTGAGTTTGGCTACCCTTTAAATCTACACAATCAATCCTCCCCCCAAAAAAACCCCAGAGTCAGAAGCTTATAAGGATAAAAAGAAAAAGAAAGTTTCTATGAGTTCAAAAATTTTTCAACCAGGCAGATTCAAGTAATTTATTCTGATGCTAAAACAGATTAAACAAATGAAAAAGAAATATACCAAACAATTATTTTTATATCAGAGTGCACTCTTAGATGTATTTGCCATGTTGAACAGTGCCAACCATTCTACAGCTTTAGTTTTGTGATAAAATAGACAGTTTAGAATTACCTCTCTTAGTCATCACCTTTTTTTAGGTGCCTAATGGCAGATATGTCTTATAATAAATTAACACTAATAACAACAGAAGGTGAAAGAGAAAAATTACTGTATGACTGGGAAACCAAGGACTGGTTTAAGAAGGCTCCAGTCTGATGGTTTACCTTAAACTTTAGAATAGTTACTATCAGAGTGCAAGCTTCTTGGGGCCCTAGCGATTAGAGTTATGACAGCAAACTGCTGCTTTGATGACCACAGGTGATTTTTATGTTACTATTCCTTTCAAATAGACAGCACTTCAACAGATTTCTTGTCAAAATGTATATATTTTCCTTTGGTGACCACTTTTTTTTTTCTTTTTAGTGTATGCTGCAGTAAGATAAAGGTGTGGGAAAAGAATAGTTGGCACTTTTGAGCCTCAGATTTAAGAGTCATATTAAGTATGCATTCCAAGGATGTGGGGAAAAAAGGAAGTTTTTTTAAAGAACGAGTATAGGTGCTGCTTCTACTATTCATGCTGATCTTCCCTCATCTGCAAAGAGTTCTGGATTAAATTTTCTTTCCATTAGTAAAAGGCAGAGTGCTTATTTTGGATGAATAAAAACGCTGTTTGTGAGTGAGGAAAAGAGGTTGCATCCTAGCTCAGGGAGATGGGCTTTCTGGCATAGTCAGAAAGGCATGAGAGATTAGAAATCATCCCATCCACACAAACTGTCTGTGAAAAATATCTGATTACAAAGGTTTTATTCTCTCTATGTCTCTGACACTCATATGGGAAAGCAAGCCAGGTTTAGAAGAAAGAAATTAATTACTGTCCCCTCTGTAGCGAGAGTCATCCAGTACTTCTCTCAGTGACTCTTTGGTTATAAAAGACCTTGTTGGCTACTTTGACAAGAGAGACTAAAGTTCTGTCATGGACAAATGCCATTTTTTTGTAATTTTCTCCTTCTATCTGGTCACATTGGGTTAGAAATGTATCCTTAAAAATGACCTGATGCTCTGGAGTCTTGGGACAGAAGTGTGAATTTAGTGAAAGCCTCCTGGACTCTTTGAGAAAAATCTAAGGAATTCTCTGCACTGCCCTGGTCAGTGGTTGATACTTGGAATAAATAAGAGGCTTAGTGATAGGGCTTCACAACTTTTCTAGAACATTGAACCAGAGATATTTATATGCCTTCTTGTCTTCACTTTCATCAGCATCCGTTGGGGTACTCCTTCTCCTACACTGCCTGAATTCCTCTGAAACTGGTCTTTCTCTTGTTTCATTCCTCAATCCTCTTATAATAAATCATATGTAGTTCATCTCCAAAGGTGTCTTCTGCACATAAGGCCACTAATAGTTTTTACTATTAGTTTTCACTAATAGTTAATGTTTGCCTCATAAGGAGCATAATACATTTCCATGCTAGATCAAAAGGCTGGTCTCCACATCTTTATCTGGATATTTCAAACATCCTAAATTCTGTCTGTCTTAAATATGTCAAGCAAAAGGGAACGTGGACTCAAAGGTCATCCCACTGTCCACTTCTCACCCACTGAAGAGCATGCCATCAATCGGTGGAGGTTCATTGTGACTTAAACCACAGCTAGGTTTATGAGAGTGGATGAGGAGGATCAGATGGAAATGAATGACCCTCAGCAGGACTTTGGAGATGACAAAGGGCATGGCCTCCCGCTTGCATTGTTGGAACTGTTCGGGGTTGTCTCTTCAAGCAAAATGTTCCTCAATGTAGTGACTTTCTGATCATTATCACTCTCTCTTCCAAAACTTATCTCATTGATGAATTATTTTATAATTACTAAAAATATTAGACAATCATTATTTATATGGTGGTTTCATATACGTGCCAGTGAGTTAGTATACAAACCCCAGTATACACAGGAAGCTGTAGAAGTTGTTTCCCATTTGAAAAGCATGTGGAGAGAGGCATGAATTTAAGCAGTCTGGTTCGATTACTAGCTTGAGGCAGCCCCCAGCTGAAGTGTTACAAGGATAATGACATCTCAAGGAAGTGGCAGTGCAAAATAGTACTCCTGCCTACCGGCATCCACACACACTTACTTCCTCATGATTCTTTGATTTGTGCTAACAGCAACAGAATCTCAAGTTTATTTCATATTGTGCAGCAAACATGTTAAGAGAGTCAGTTCCTGACTTCCCTAAGGTCCATCCAGCATGAAGTTGCCACCTGCCCGTGAGGATCCTTTAAAACCTGTATTCAAATCTGCTAACATAGTCACCTGTGCTAGGATGGTCCCACCTTCACACACACGTACAAAAAAAAACAAAACAAACAAAAAAAAAAACAAAAAAAACCTATTAGTTCACTCTGTCTAAGCATTCATCTTTCAGAAGGGTGTGGAATGAAGAGATCCTTCCAGGTTCCTACCCCTATCCTAGAGGCAAGAAGGTAAATTGTAACTAAAAGCTTTCTTGTGGTGCAGTTCTCTTTCTTGTCTTCAGTAAAAACATGCCCGGAAGTCCGGGGATTTAGCTCAGTGGTTCTGGTGCTTGCCCTGCAAACGAAAGGGCCCTGATAGGATCCCAGTAATCACATACAACAGTGCCAAGTGTAGTGACTTACTCCTGTACACCCAACACTCAGGAGGCAGAGGCAGGAGGATTTCTGTGAATTCGAGGCTTGCATGGGGTACACAGTGAGCTCAGAGCCAGCTTGAACTACAAAAGTGAGACCCTGTCTAAAAAAAATAAAAATAATTTTTTAAAAAATCGCCATGCTCCAAAATGAAAGTAAAGAAAGTGGGTAGAAAACTTGAGTTAAGTGTCTTCAAAAGAGAGACAAGACCATCCCTCTCTAAGGAATTGGTCAACTATGGCGTTATGTTATTAAATAACTATGGCTAACTGTGCTATTATGCAACTATGGAGTAACTAGGTAACTGTGTTCTTCACAGAATGCACCTGAGTAGCCATGAGAACTTCTGTGACCCGTCACCCAAGGAGGGTCACGGACTCGGAATGTCCCACTAGCACTCTTTGCTCTTCCCTCCTCCACTGCTCTGCTGTGTGTAAATCCTGCGTGCTATGTTTCCAGGCAAATGCCGATAGAAAGAAGCTTTGTAGATGTAAAAAGAGATCTACAAGGAAGCTCGTACTTCTATTCCAGGCTCTCAAGACTGACAGGAGCCACAGGCTTCACTGAAATTAACTTTATCCTCCTGTCTTTGTGATAAAGTGGTATCCGGCTGGGATCCCTACAGTTCTTTCTTGCTTTAGCAATATAATTACACTGCAGTGAAGGAGAATTTTTCTTTCATTATGCTTGTACCAAATTACCAGAATCATTTTCCCATGAACTGTCACTGTTCACTCTCTCAAAGAATGAAAATCATAGCATAAAGAGGTAAAACAACTGAAGAGGTTTGTGTTTTTATTTGAAACACATTGTTTCCCATATCTATTCTACCACTAAGAAAATGATAGAGAAGTCTTAAGACTACAAGGCTAACCAGAAAAAACACCACAACTGTCTACTTACTAAATGGATCATGGTTTATACTAAAAGTATTTTGCAAGTGGGAGAAGGCCATAACAACTCCTCATTTGTGCTAACTTGTTGTTAATTTCATATTTCCATGAGATCTCCAGATATTCACTATGCTTCTGAGAGGATGTTTTAAAAACATCAAGTCATGCATGAAAAAAGGAGGTTAGGAGAATATTTATTGGAATTAACGATAAGATGAATAGCTGTTAGACTTGCAGGACTTCTCCCAAGAATGTGGTCACCTGATTCCTTCAAGAGAAGATCTCCAAATGACACAGGTGAACACTACAGCTCACAACCAATTAGACATTTGATATGCCAACTTCAAGTTTCCAAAACTGAAGAAGGAATTCTGAGGAACAACAGAAGTTAAGAGTAAGAAACAATTATGAGGGAATGATATAGCTCCCAAGGGAAACAGGAGGAAACTTGGATAGGTGGCTCTGAACCTCACTCAACAGAGGAAGCTTTTTAGAACAAAATCATGTGATAGGTAAAAGAAAATAACATGAGTTCAAGGTACTACACAGTAGGACCCTTTCTCAAAAAAAATAAATAAACAAGAATGAGCATCATTCTATTTTTCCATACTTACACTCACTTCATTTCCTTTCATTTTTGGTAAAATTTTGTATTAGTGTAAGTTTTCAGTAGATGCAAGCTATAATCATCTTTTTTAAATTCAAATCTTTGTTGGTACATTATGAATACACATCATCATCACTTCAGCACTGAGAGTTTGTTCCAGAATATGACAAGACTTGATTCTTATTTCCCCCCCTCCTTCCTGCAACACCCTACTCCTTATATAAGTAAGTATAATTATCTTTGAGAGTGGATTCATGCACTTTCTATAGCTTGTTTCTTTTGTATTTCTCTCCCACCTTCCTCCCTCCTCCTCCAATTTCCTTATCATGATTTTCATTCTGGTTGATAAGTTGATCTTAGGTGATGTTTCACCACATAATGTTTATATTTATTGAAGTTATTAGCTTTCTGCACATGCTATATTTCTTCTACTCATTTCTTCTTCCCCTCATCCTCACTCCATGCTCTTGCTTTCTTGGATCACTTCCCTATAAGAACAGATGTAGCTTTTTGTCCTCCTCTATCTGTTCTTTTATGTTCTTTATTTGCACTTTGCCTCATTCAAAGGAGAGATATCATACTGAATTTAAGCTCATGTGCCTGATTTATTTTAGTTATTATTTTATCTTTGAGGCACACTCACTTTCCTACCTGGATTTCACATTTGTCATTTTTTATAGCTGAGTAGTATTCCATTATGTATAGATACCACATCCTCTGTTATTGAGTATACAGGTTGCTTCCAGGATTCACTTATTTCTGTTGCTATAAGTATTAGTATGTATGTACCAGTGTAACATGATGTTTAACTTTAAAAAAGAAAGCTAGAAGGGAGATAGCTGCGACTCATGGAATTTCTAATTTCATTTTTGAGAAATCTCCACACAGATGTCCATAGCAGGCACACTAGATTTCGTTCTCAGCAACAATGACTGAGTGTTACTTTTCATCACAACCACAGCAGCATTATGTTACCGAGTTTTACTTGCTTTTCCCTTGCTCTGCTCAAGCCATCAAGCAAACATTTTTATATTAATCACATTTCTGTTAGAATATACAGAGAAGTGATATCACCCAATTCAGAAGTGTGGAGGAGGAAGCTTCTGCTCTTATATATAAAAATGAGACTGCATGGTGTCCATGAGATCAGCTGAGAAGGGAAATAGAAAACAACCATGACAACCATATGAATAATATGTGTAACTGAATAAAACATCTGAAAATATGGAAAATCCATGGGCCAACCCATAGTAAGTACCCAAATTGCAGACCAATATACCATCTATGCAGCTTACTCACAGCCTGAAAAAATATCTGACCCCCGTGACTACCTTTCACATTGAATCAGAATGACTGACAAATATGGCAGAAAAGTGAACAAGGATGAAACAAGGCTCTGAGAAAGTGACTCACCCAAAGACAAGCCCTCTAGAGTAAAAGGACAGATACTACTTTGAAGACAAAAAAGGAAAACGAGGAGGATGTGATTACTCAAGTGGCAGACACAATTACCAATAGCTATTTACCCGAAAAGAATGAGAAAGCTGAGCAAAGTGTCATGGAGAACAGAAACATGAGGATCAAAAGGTATATTGAAATCTAGGTTACATACGGGAAACATGAATGACCTGTTCAATGAGCAGGTTAATAACAAGCTGTCTTGTACCTCCTACCAACCTCTACCTGAAATGAGTATCCAAACATATGAAAGATGAAAGAGAAATGAGAAGATAAATGTTATGTGGATCCATTAACCTCTTCCCAGCTGGGAAAAACATGGAATCTATGTGCTGCTTTTGCTCATCTCACATAGTGGCACACAGCAGGAAACAATTTCCAGCACAATGAGAAAGCTTTCTGAGTGACTGAGTCTGGGAGAGACAGAATTAAAAAAAAATTTTTTAGCCACACATTTTTGAGGGAATTGAACAGACAGAAAGTATCCAAAAGCATCTTACTTCCTGTCTGACACTGCCAAATACATCACCAGGTTTTGGCATGATAGAATCTCCTTCTACAAGTGTTCCTAGGTATTTTCTGTGCTAAGTAAAAAAAAAAAAAAAAAAAAACTGGCCAAGTGAAAAAAGTAGATATGTTTTACATACATTAAAGGTAGGAAAAATATTCTCTACAGATCAAGTTTGGGCAAAGTAAAAACAGGAAAAGAAGTACATTTTTTACAATATGAGAGAAAGTATTGCCAAAGAAAACAGTACTTTAGAGCTCCAAAATGACTGTCATTGTGAATACCCTAATATTCATGTTGATATCAAGTGTGGACCATTCTGTGCAAAAATGCCCTTTTTTTCCCACAAGAAATCCCTATGCAGACATTTGGGAACAGCTCCGCACATATGTCCTGGAACGTTGCAATTGAAAAGGCATACCTACTTTCCCAGACAGCCCACTCTTGCTTCAGAAAGATTCAAAACTCACTTTCTCAAGGATCTTTGCCATAAATAAGGCTTATGGCATGTTACTGAATGAGTTATGTAGGGAAATCACCCTTTAATGGATAATCAAATTTATCTTTAAATGTCCCTTCCAAAAAATGCAAGCTTATTTACTTAGCAAGAATATTTTAGATAAGAGATATGTTTAAATTAAGCCACAGAATGTTTTCTTTTTAACTATAGAAACAGAACATTCACTTTTTTTTTTTTTCTTCTAAGATCCTAGCTGGACAGTAATCCTACTAGAAACTATCAACAAATGTTGTTCTGTAACATGCTACATAACCCAGTTGCCATGACAACCCGATCTGTATTGACAAGAAATAAAGAGAAACATACGGTTGGGAAATAGTTTTATTTCAGGAAGCCTAAACCCTATTTACAAGGTCATCACTGTCTCAGAGAGAAATGAGATACTCAAAACCAAAGACAACTTTAATCAAATATTCTAATGGAGTGTTGAAAATCTTATTTCTTTCTAATCAGAAAAAAATAAATAACAAAGTATTGGTCGGGATATATCAGGAATGTTTTTTTTTTTAATATCCAAATAAAACAATGAAAGTCAATTCTTAATCAAAACTGTATTATATTTTACTAGGTCATTCATACTGTTTCTGTTCTTTTCTTTCTTTCTTTTTTTTTTTTTTCTGTTTTTCAGACAGGGTCTCAATTTTGTAGTTCAGGCTGGCCCTGAGCACGGCTTTGAACTCACAGCAATCCTCCTGCCTCTGCCTCCCGAGTGCTGGGATGACAGGCGTGATCCACCATGCCCGGCACTGTGGTATGTGGTGCTGATTGCTGGTGGGCGTGAGTCTCCAGGCCCAGTATGGTATGTGCTTATCGGGATTGAACCCAGGTCCTTGCACAGCCACATATAATATCCTTGTCTTTCAGTTCCTCATGACATTTTAAAAGAAGTCAATGCATAAACTAATAATAGTTTAACAATGACTCAAAATACAGCTGAAATAAAAAACACAAATGTCACTACAGAAACGCAGAAAGAAGCTCTTGGGTGATCTTTTCTCTGCGTCTGTGCTGAACGTGGTTTAGTCCTCCAGTACCTCACATGGTCCCATAGCACTTTATCTAATACAATTTGATCAATAAATATGTTTCCTAAGGAGTACTCCAATTTTTATATAAATTTATTATGTGTACTATAACCAAGTTTTATGGTAAATATACATAGACACAATCTTGCATTCTGAAATATTGTAATACATCATAGAATTTCTGCACAAATTATAGCTTTTTAAAATGACGTCCGGTAGGATTTTAATATGAGTTTTGGAGAATCAATAAGATTTCCTCTTATAAAAATATGATATAAATACATTTTTCAAATTTTTCTATTGCAATGATTTTAAATTTTCCAACAAAAATAAAAAGGTAAATTTGTAATATTCTATTCAGTTTAATTAACCACGCAAAAACTTTAAAACTCTTTCAACATTCTAATAGTAATAAAATGACTCTTTTTGTAAAACACTAAATTACTTTTCATTAACATATCACAGATGATATATTTATGATTCATCTCTTAGCAATCTATTTTAGATGAGAGAAATATTAAAATAAATAGAATCTTACCAGCTGATATCAAAATAAATGATCAAATTATATTTCTATTTTTATCATATTAATAGGACAGCACTAAACTTGGTAATTATATTTCATTGATACATGCATATGAGTGTTTATAACAGCACAATTCGTAATATCTAAATATTGGAAGCAGTTTATATGTAAAACAGACAAAGAATATATTTATTTAAATGCAATGAAATATTGCAGTATCATAAAGAATGATAAATTTGAATCATTCATAGGAAAAGAGATGCACCTTGAGATCAGGATATAAAGTCAAATAAGTCGGACACACAGTTATTCATGGTTCCTGGTTTTTGTTTGAGAAATACAAAATACAGAGAAAGCCAAAATAAAAACTGTTTAACAGAAAATAGAGAAATACATCTTTGGCAAATAAGAAGGACGTGCAAATAAAATTAAGATATGTTGTGGACATCTTCTGACACCCTATGTGGCATGGAATTATTGAGTGATTAAAATAAAATCAATAAAAAATATGAAGTTCAAATTTTATTTTCAAGATCTTCCTTCTTTTTGTGCTTATGTTTTCCTTTTAATTTTCATTCTGATGATTTTGAGTCAGTTATCACTAATGTTCTGAGTAACTCTATATAGACTATGATTCTGCTTCTTTCAGTTTACAAATTTCACCAAAAGGAGAAGTTGGCTGGGCCGGGGATTTAGCTCAGTGGTTCCGGCGCCTGCCTTGCAAGCTCAAGAACCCGGGTTCGATCCCCGATAACCACATAACAATACTGGGCGTGGAGACTCACCCCAGCAGCAACCAGTACCACATACCACAGTGCCGGGCGTGGTGGCTCACGCCTGTCATCCCAGCACTCGGGAGGAAGAGGCAGGAGGATTGCTGTGATGTGAGTTGGAGGCTGAGCTCAGGGTCAGCCTGAACCACAAAGCGAGACCCTGTCTCAAAAAAAAAAAAAAAAAAGAAAAGAAAAGAAAAAAGTTGGCTGCTCTAATTTTCTGTTTTATGATTATTAAAGTCTATTTTAATGCATAGTATTGTGTGAAGGATGATTATCTAATTAGACATGAGTTTAGATTTTGACATTTTTATATTTATGAAGAAAATTTGTGTTTAAGGTAAACCATAAAGAAGCACTTTGGAGAACAAAGACTCTTGCACCGCTCACAAGGATATTGTCTTGTTCATATTTACATCCTGATACTCACACATAGCATATCCTTCTTTGAATTCTTAATCAAATGATGCTTTTTCTCTATGAAATGCTCCTCTCTAATAGAACTTTGTGAAAATGAAATGTTCTCTATCACTACTGTGCAGTACAATAGCTATTGCCTACATGTAAATATTTGGTTAGTGATCATTACAGATGAAGCAGTGCAAATGAGAACTGAGTTTTAAGTTAAATAATTTTAATGTAAATAACCCTATACATCAAATGAAAACTGTGTTAAACACCTCCAATTCTGACTACATGAAGAAGATATATTTCAATGACTTTGAGCATTTCCCTTTACAAAAGGAAATTTAATTTCTAATTATTCTCAACTAATCATTAAATCAATAAGTTTTCAGCTTAATAAGGATCACAACTTACTTATAAAAATAACCAAAATATATTTCCTTTTAATTTGGGAAAGGAAATTTCACTGTCTTTATCACTATTCCTATAATTTAATACATTTCTTAATCTGGTATTTTACTGGAAGTGTTTAATTACATTTATATATTTGAAATCCATAGATGCTCACCACAATCTGTGAATGTGGGCCAATAAATAATTTTCTTAACTGTACAGAGGAGGAGTATTAAGTAGAAACAAGAGTTTCGAAGGGGTTCAGGACCTCCCCACTGCAGGGCCAGCACTGTGACCCTCTACATTTTCAAACCCTAGCGATCTTTGCACTGGAACCTGAATGATAATTTGCTGGTATGATATTTGTGTGTTTTTTTCTGACTAAATTATTATCAAAATATTTAGATTGTAGGTGGCTTCTTAACACACTGCTCAACACTTAGAAACAATGCTAAAAAGAGGAATGTAATGTACCAATAAAGATCTCAATTTAAAAAAAAGAGGAAACAGCATAAGTGAGAGCAAAAGAAGATAACATTTTAAAAATACACTCAAGCGCAGTTCTATAATTAATCAAGTGTGGTCACGAGGAAAGTGCTGAAATTCTGCAGTCTTGATTATGCAAATGTTTAGATAGAATTTAGCAAGTAATGTTGCTCGTTGTGTTCATTTCGTGAAGGGAGCTGATGAATAGAAAACTAACACAATATTGATTGAGTCGGCAGTATGTGTTTGATCGTTTGAATCACACAAAGATGACACTCTACAGAAGTCTAATTTTCTTCCGTTCATCTAAGTGCTACAAGAACTGACAGGTATGAAGCTTTGTATTATTATGCACTTACAGTGTTTCCAAGGAAGCTGCTTCCCAATATAAGGTGTCTTGGCTTCTCTAGATAGATCAGGGCAATATATTGTTTGAACCTACTCTTCACTTCTACAAGAATTCTAAAGGTGAGATCAGTTATTCATATTTAATAAAGAAAACAATATCTCAGAAGTATTGGGTTTTCTGCAGTTTCTGCAAGGATATTCTGGCAAGACAAGTGAATACATGTTTAGAAAACAGGAAGGACTAGTTCTAAGACAGTTTGTTGACTAACATCTCATAATCTATTTTTGAAGAATAATTATTCATGTAATATTTGTAAAAGTGATACGGTAAGCAAAGCACGATCATAAATAATGTGTGAACACAATAGTGCTGGCATCATTGACACTTATGATTACCCTTTTTGCATTCAAGCCTGAAATCCCTGGAAAGTGTTACAAATGTGTGTCTATTGTCATTTTGAACTGAAAACAGTTTTATGGCACTTATACATCTATTAAGCAGAGAATAAACACATTCTTACCTGCCTACTATGAACATAAGATACTAACTACCTTGTTGCTTCTTTTTAAAAAAATTAAATTTTTAATGGTAATATATGTATGTATCTATGTATGTATGTATAATCATGATCACACTCAGCATTGAGAATTTGTACCAGTATATGACACGACTTAATTCTCATTTTTTCCAATTCCCTTACCCATTCATCCTGCAACCCCCCCCCATCTCCTATATACATAAACTTTGTTTCCTAGGGGAATCATGTGATGATAATAACTTGTGGTTTCTTATTAGTAGTCATTATAAAGTGTATTTCTAAAGTTATAGAAATAGATCTTATTAAGAGAAATTAAGTACTAAAGCACATATATTCATACTAAAATATATATTCCCTATATAAACCAGGAATTGATTTAATATGTATTCTTCTAGGAATGACTTTCCAAATGTTTAGATATTTTTTGTGGTATGCTTCATTGAAAGCATTCTCCAGGATTTCATTGCTAGTATTAATGAGCCAATAGACACTCCAATCAGTTATATAACTGCCATTGGAAATGTGGTTTGTTTTGGTTAGGCTTCTGTGCTCTTTGTTATTCTAAACATAAATCATTGTATTCATTTCTATAAAAAAAATAAGGACCAGGAACCCACAAATAAAAATCCCTTACCCTTGCTGTCATATACTTATTTTGGTACTAGATAGAGTACTTTTTAGTTCTATTTTCTGTTCAATAATTTTCTCATTTTTTCCCCTTTTCTTTTGGATATGGACATCATGTAGTGTTACATCTAAAATGCTCAAGATTGGGAATCAGTAACTTCAAAATAGTAGATATATAATCCAGGTCAGTTCCATAATTTTGATTCAACTTCATTTTCTTCACCTAGAGACCATTATTTTAAGTGAATAAATCAGATGTACTAGTTTAAATATCATGTGATTTATCTACATGAGAAACCAAAGGTTTAAGCAGATTTTTTAAAAACGTAGATAATAAGAAATCGAGAGGTAGATATTTTGCAAAAGGAAAAGAGAAGAAAAGACAGACAAGGAAGAGAAGAGGAAGTAAAAAGAACTGAGATGTTATACACAGGTACCAATTCTCCAAGACTATCATAGCCAATATGAAGGAACAAAAATTTTAAAAGTAAATATTAAAAGATACTAGGTAAGATGAGTAGTACCTTAAGAGAATAAACAAATCTAATTGTGACTATTTTAGCAGAATATTTTGGCACTAAATAAAGACAGCTGTTATCACTTAATGAAAAGTAAACTGTAGGGTGCATGTGTTGTAATTCACTTTTTCTATAAGGTTTCAAGTGACCCATGCAATCCGTTTTCAGTGGAAAATCAGAATATTTAAAATTTTTTCATTACTAGAGAAATAGGAAAAGGTCAATAAGATATGGTTCTTTCCCAGAAATTGTATACCACTTATTTTTCCTTGTGAATAACTAAATAATACCAAGATGTTACATGATTCTTTGTATAAAATGCACATTTAAATTTTGCCTAGCAAAAAACATGAGTTTAAGCATAAAGAAAAGATAGCTTTTCTGCTTTGCATTTTTTAGTATAATTTTGTTCTGGAAAAGGAAGTCTGAGACACAAATTAAAGTACTAGTATTACTCACGTGATATAATGACTTTGGGCAAGTTATTGTTCCCTCCAGACTGCAGTTTCATCAACTGCAAAACAACAAGTTGGGTCTAAGAGCACTTAAAGATCATCTGCCACCTTGAGAAGAATTTCAAGAACATTTCAGTTCAAACAGCCTATGGATTCAGCATTGAAGGGAGAATGTTAATAACTAGGAGCATTCCAATCGAGAACATTGGTTCATTGCTAAGCAGCAGAAATATAAACAAACGTGGGCTGCATTCCTGGAAATAGGTATATTCATTGAGTCAGCCACAACTTGTTCAGCATGAAGCCTATGGAGGAGGGTCCTGAAACATTGTGTTAGCCACTTTTCTTCGAATCCCCTGAGGTCATGTAGTGGATATAGTTATCATTTATTCCAGGTACTTTTAACATAATTTTCTTTGACTTCCCTCAGTTGCAGCATAGTAGCTACCAACCTTATCTATGATTTCACTTCCTAATGTGTCTTATATGTGGTCATTCACATTGGAAACAATTAAAAGAAACTTGTCAGAAAAATTTACCACCATCTACGTGCCATGCCTCTTTCAGTGGCATAATGAAACCTCATCCTGTCCCCCATCATCCTTCCCAGGACTTGCATCATCTGTTTGACTGTCACACCCATGTTGTATATCTCACCTGTCCATTTATAACTTAGTACTTACTCAGTTATTAGATCAGTTTTCATGACATCTTGGTGCTTGAATTTAAATAACTGTTATTGCTTTAAAAAAACTAATCATAAAATTAAGAGTGGTGATAATTTATATTCAGTAAAAAGAAACTGTACATAGCTTCTTAAAAATGAAAAACAAAGCTTTATTACAATAAGAAGAAAAACTATACTTTGATGTTGCTAGAATATATAGTGAGAATCAATCTTTTATTGGTTAGACTGTAAAGGAGACAAAAGAAATCCATACTAGCTATGTTGTTGTCTTTTAACCAAAAATAAGTTTTGGCCATAGTGTCCAGTAAATGCTCAGGCAAGACAGAGAAAACATTAATGTTTTAGGTTTGGCAATGTCCATGATTTCAAGCATTCACGCCAAGAATTACTTTTCCTGGAGGCAACGGGCGACTTCCACAGGTTCTTCTACATTTTGTAATGACAAGGCAATTCCCTAGCCATTGTTTGCTTGCTGAGTTTTGCTATAATTTTCTTCACCATTTGCCTGGATGGATTTCTATTCACCACAAAACATGTTAAAAACCATCTTGGAGTTTTTTCCTGGAATGTCCTAATATTACTGTTTTCAATTAATAAAGGTCAAAAGGCTAGGCCAGAAGCCAAAACAAAAAGGAGAATGACTACATTGGACTAAATAGTGCACAGGGAAGACAATTCAGCTCAGGAAAGTGAAGTAGTATGATAATAACAGCAAATTTTCAGCAATCTATTCTTTTTATCTTTTAATGATCAGGAGAACACAGAAGGTACAAAATGGATTGAGTGTGTGTGCGTGCTAAGAAAACACAATAGGCAGACTGAGAGAGATAAAACTGCTTTGAGAACTTCTGTGAGAAAGAGAACAGAGAAGGAAAGAGAGAATCAGAGAGAGACTGAAAAAAAATTACTGTCAGAACAATATTAATGAATTTCTTGGGCTTTTATGCTTCACTGAGCTCTTATCTCCTCTCTTGGAGCCTCTTTTTTGAATCAAAATTAAAATCTTTTTTCTCAATTTTGATTTAATTGGGCTTTGTTTTGACTGTTGCATATAAGATATCAGTACTCTCCTTCTTACTGCCTGCTTTACTTCCCTTTAATATGTTACCATTTAACATGCCTTGGGCTATGGTTGTTTATTTGTGTATTGCATTTTTATCCAAATGATGGCAAGGCTTTTCAACCTGTTTGTTCACTCTTATAGTGTCAAATTCTTTACGAGTCATTATCCATATAATTGGATTCACAAGTAACACATGCACACCTGCATGTGTGCACGCACACACGCACACATACGCAAGTACACAGTTTCAGAAAAAATAGTATTGTAATGAATTTACACTACACAACATTGTACTTTAGAAATGACTACGTATAGAACTAAAGATTTCTGGCTGATTGCATCAGTAAGCAAATCAAGAAATATTTGAAATCCGACTGCCAACAACGTGCTGTTCAGAGTGCTACCCTTCAGAGGCTGTTCTTAGAATTTGAGGTAAAAGAAAAGTATCTGTGTTCATGAATGTGTCACCTTTATTAATCTAGCGAACACCATATATAGGAAGGCAGAGCTTAGGAAGTTAGGAGAGGTTTTTGTTTTTCAAATAGGAAGATCAGGTTTGGGATTTCCAAGAGGGATCCTGAGTGACTGGCTGGAAGGCCCCTCAGTTTAGAGTTAGTTCTAGATAAATAGCTCACAGGAACTGCTGGATTGTTTAGTGGCCACATATCACTGGTGGCTCTGTGGATTTGAAATGATCGGATGGACTTCAGATTCTATAGCTCAATATCTCTGCATGTAAGATTTAAAGCAAGTTAGGATTTTAGAGAAAAACTTGTTATTTTGCATTTTAACTTCCTCAAAATTCAAGAACTTAGTAGGGAGTGCCTGTAGTGCCCTTTAGTAAGGACACAGGGTGAATTCCATGTTCCCTGAGGAAATTCACTCTTGGTCCAAAGTCAGTTCACTGGATATTCTTATTTTATTCTTTATTAGCATTCTGTTCACTTAGCTTCATCTTAGGTAGCTTCTGGACTCAGAAATAAACTAAAACACCATAATTGCATAAATAATGGCAAAGGTACACTGATTATTGTATAGAAAAGCTCTTTGGTGCTACATTACTCTCACCACACTAATAATAATATCAGTGACTCACTTTTTCACAATGCCCTTCATGTCTCTCTTTCTATCTTTGCTTCTTTTTCTCTGTTTTTATCTTTCTGTCTCTGTTTCTCTCTGTAATTTCCTTTTTCTCCCCTTTACTTTTCATTCTAATCTTTTTGTTTTAAAGTGGTCCACTGAATTTTATTATCTCAAATACAGTGGTTTACATCTTAGCTACTTTGCTCATTGCTGAGACAAAATAAAAAACCACACCAAGTTAAAATAGGGAAGGGTTATTTTAGCTCATAACTTGTGGCGTTTGTGCTCATAGTCAGCTAGTTTCAAGGCAAGTTGGCATGACAGAAGGTCATCACAGAGGAGAAATAGTTCATGGTGTGGCAAGTAGAAGGCAACAAGTAGAAACCAGCAACAGCAACATAAGGAGCTAACTTATCTTTCCACTTTATCCCAACTAAGCTAACAACCTTTAGGGTGATGCTACCCAAAGTTACACTAATTCCATTCAGTGGACTAATCTAGGAGGGCACATTCTTATCACAATATCACACAGCCTAGATCAAGCCAGCTCCTGAAAGCCCCACTTATGAGTGCATGGATCTTTGGAGGGAAAGCTAGATACAAGCCATAACAGTTAATGAGCTTAGTTCAGGTTAAAAGGATCATTATTATAACATGATAAAATATTGATAACAACATAAAGACTAACAATATTGTGAATTAGATCTATATTCTTATAATAAAATCCTACAACCATAGCAGGGATTTAGCTCAGTGGTGCCATAAGTGCCTCAGAAGCACAAGGTCCTGAGTTCAATTCATGGTACCAGAAAAACTAAACAAAATGAAAAACCAAAATCAAAATATTTCAACAGCAGTATAAATCTTAATTTCACAAAAAAATTATACTCTAGTATTTTAATAAAGAGAGAGAATTCCACCTGACAATAATACTTGTTTTAGTTAGTTGATTGTCTCATTAGTGAGACAAAAATACCCAATACCCAAAATTAAAGAAAGAAAGATTCATTTCAGCTCACAGTTTGTAGAAGTTTAAATCCACAGTTTGCTGGCTCCAAGATTGTGTGGCATGGTAGAGCGAAATGGCAAGGCAGAAAAGTATGTGCCAGGCAGAAAGTGGCCAGTAGTGAAGTAACAAGCAGAAATCAATGGAAATAGACCCTTTTCTGTTTCTGGCTTTCTCATACCATTTTTTCTTGCCATTCTTCAAACTTAAATAGTCAGGTGGCTGTTGCTCATGTTTGAATTATCTTGTATGAAGCCAATATGATCATTGACAGAAAGCTCTGAAATGTCATGAGTTTTTTTTTTATTCATTTCAGAAGTTTCATTAACAGCTACTGTTATTCCTTTTAATGATTACTGATGTATAGTTGAACAGCAAAGTGAGTTTGAAAGAACATTTAGGGAGATATTATAAAATAATTTCAGATATTTTCACTATTAATCTTTAAATGAAGATTTTGTTTTATACAAAATATATGAAAGATGAATTGAATTATTTAAATTTGATAGTGTGAAATTATAATTTTTTTGCTCTGAGAACATTTAATTTTTTTCTGCCAAGATATGGACACTGTACTCCTGTGTTAATATCTTTTCCTAGTAGTATGACGTTCTGTGGAGTCATTCAGTATGTTTCTTCTTCTATTATCAACTAATGCAAGATTGAATTAAAATACGGCTTTTAAGAGAAAATGCATATTTTGTAGTACTGGAAATGTCACTAAGGGTTTCACCTGTGACAGACAAGTACTCTACTACTGATGTACATCCCAGGCCCAGCAAATAAATTTTAAAAGCATAAATATGTCCTCTCTTGAGGGACATTCTGACTTTATAATCTTACTCTGTATATAAATTTTGCTCAGAACATTCAAGTGAATCAGATGAGGTGGAGCAATTTGACCTTTCTTAAGGAACTCTTTCTCATGTGTTCTATTTGGAATTCTTCAGCAATACATGATGTAGTTAGGTTAACATATTACAGTACTTTCTTATCAAAAATGTAGAGAATGGATCTCAAAGTGATACATTCTCTGCATATACAATACTTACTTTACTTTTTTTTTGAGACTGGGTCTCGCTTTGTAGTTCAGGCTGGCCCTGAGCTCAGTCTTGAACACAATCCTCCTGCCTCTGCCTCCTGAGTTCTGGGATTACAGGTGTGAGCCACCAAACTCGGCACTGTAGTAAGTGGTATGTGGTACTGATTGCTGGTGGGGATAAGCCACCATGCCTGGTATTTTTATATGTGATTACTGGGGATCAATTCCCAGGCCCTGAGCTTGGAAGGCAGGTGCTGGAAGCACTGAGATGAATCCCCAGCCCTACATTTACTTCTTTTTAACCTCATTGCTATGTGGATATTTAAATGGAGAATAAATTTATTGGAATAATTCATATGTAAGTCAGTTTAAAATGGAAATTCTTGAAAGTACTCTTAGTTATTGTTCTAAAACATTCTGGTCTTCAATAGTTTTTAAATTCTTCTCAAAGACTAGCAAAATGAGCATATTTGTCCCTCCAGGTAACTCACCCATGATCCAGTCTCCTTACAAAAGTCCCAGTTCTGAATACATGAAAATTTGAGCACATTTTATATCTAAACCAGAATATAGAACAAGTTATTTTTAAAGACATACAATACAACCCATTCATATCTAAATCTGTAGTACTGTTGCTATACAATGAAAATATATTTTGTTTTGGCACTTTACATTTGAGACACAAATAAGGATCATTGGTTTTAAGTAATTTATTTTCAAATTTCATTAGTAAACACAAGAAAAAGGAAGATGTGGACAGCTTACAAACTTTATAACAGTGTAATTTTATTTATTTATTTGTTAATGCATGTATATGTATTTTTCTCAAAATCTTTACAGAAAGTTATCTACTATGATTTTAGGTATAAAATAATAAAGAATTACAATCCTGTATGTTTCCCAAAGAGACATTTAGGCTAAAAACTTCTAGGTAACATAATCCAAAGAGAATATTATTTCTCTTTAAAAAAGAAATACTAAACACGTATCTTTTATGTATGATCACACTTCCAAGAGCAGCAAACTATGTACTCTGTAAATACGTTTGTTCAAAGTTAATCAAGATGTATGTTGTATATAATTTATTTGAATAAAGTGATAAATAAATAAATTAATTTTTGTCCTCTGAACCATATATGCCTTTTTCTTACACCAGCTGTCTTTGTACATTTTCCTTTTGTTGAGTCTTTTCAATTGTTCATCGTAAGTCCTAATTGTTTTTCTTCTTCAACTAATATATTCTCGAGGTTGAGTGAACCAAACAGAAGCCATCTGACATGATAGTTTAGTTTCTTTCACTTTAGAGAATCACAGGGACTAATTAAATGTTCTTACATTTCCTAGTAGTATGTGTTAGAACCTGCCCTACAACTTAAAATCAGGCTTTTGACCTGAAGGAAATATTTTGTCTTGAGTTTATAGATCTCCTTAATGTCAGGCAACTCATCTGAAATCCAGGCAAATGAGTAACTTCTTTGTTATTTTAGTGACTTTTAACCAATGTTAGTGTTTGAAGCTCTTATGAAAATTTTAAAGTGAAGCTGCATAGAAAAATTATATGATGCTTTGCCTGGGAAATTTAGAATAAGTTAATTATGGTCAAATCCAGTTCTCACTCTAGACATATATTTTTAACATGTATTTAAATTGAATAATTTAATGTAAAATCTACAAACAATGGAATTTGCTTAAAGAAAGATACGACATTTTCACAGAAGAGCAATTTTTAGTATAATCATTACAAAGAGTCATAGGAGCTCTGTTGTTTTTAGAACTTGGAAATTAATTGTGGACAGACACTAAAAACAAGAGTGTAAATCAAGATTCATTTTTGTTATATTAAGATGGAACACTTCTCTAGTTTTCTGCATGTGATTGAAAGCTGACATTATTATCCTGCACTCATCCATAAATGGGAAGGAATCCATTGACAGAACTTCAAAAGTGATGGTGCATGAAGTAGAGGTCTTTTGCCTCTTGAGTGACCTGCAGATATTTTGGGATGTAGTGTTGTTAAATGTTAAGTAGATGGGTATCGAAGGTTACTTACATTATTCTTATTTCAACAATGAGCACAATTTACAACGTTAGTCACATAATTCACCTTTTATTTGTGATGTTTTCAGCAGTAGTTACTTATGAATGTCCTTTTCTCTCTTTAATAAAAAATTGTGGAATCCATTGTAATACTGTTCCTTGGATTATAAATGCTAACTCTTATAACATTAAATAAAAAATAAATAATATTTGAAATTCATCATTCATGAACCCAGAGATTATATCTATATTCATTTTATATAAACAGTTATTGAGCTTTTGTATAGTTATCACATACTAATATAAACTGGAGTTGTTAAGGAGATAATTTAATAAAAATACCATGAAAACTTTTGTTTACTTCCAATCTAGTCAAAATAGAATAATTAAATAATTCTAGGAATGGAAAAAAATCTAATTCAAAGTCCTCATTTTATAAATCAAAAATTTAAACATCTCACAATTTGTTGAAGTTTAAAATCACAAGAAGATAGTGGTTGAGTTTTAAAATGTAGTATCTTACATTAATGCTTGTCTCCTATACTGATATATTTCTAGATGCTACCTTTAGCCTCAGTTCCTTTTATCTTTAGAATAAGAGCAAAATGATATATATTTAAAAGATTAAAATGAACATGAAATGTGAAAACAAACATATATACGTATCATAGTTTTTGTTATGCAATAAAGAAAAAAGACATTAATTGACTTTGGAAAAGTTATAATGGGAATTATCTCTAAAATAACAGTACTCATAACTGTATCCTAGTTAAGTATTAAGAATGTAGAACTTTGATTCTCAGTCAGATGAAAGGAATCCTATGAGTATGTAATATTACTCAGGGTATACTTATAATTCAGCTAAGCTATGATATGTCTTTGATTTTTCTCCATTTTCCTTCGCTTTCCATTGCTTTTGGAATCAAATGTAAAAAAAAAAAAAAAGCTATAGGGTTATAGGAAAAAATGAGAATTAAGTTGTGTCATATACTGGTACAAATTCTCATTGTTGAAT
This sequence comes from Petromus typicus, assembly GCA_004026965.1. Taxonomy (NCBI): domain Eukaryota; kingdom Metazoa; phylum Chordata; class Mammalia; order Rodentia; family Petromuridae; genus Petromus; species Petromus typicus. The sequence goes on from PVIR01004614.1 coordinate 65,301, forward strand.
GCAATCATGATGTATATATGTAATGTACCAATAAAGATTTCAATTTAAAAAAAAAGAAAATACAAGTGTTTTATAAAATTATTCTAAAAAATTAAAGTCCACAAAGAATGACAAATATTGGAGGCAAGAAGGATGAATTTAACATTAGATAAGAGACAGATAGATGATAAATTAGATAGATAGATGGTAGAAATAGATAGACATTTTCTGTATGTAACATGTTAGCTTAACATAAAGAAATTAATAATAAATATGTGATGCAAAGATTTGGTGCTCTGACAAACTTATTTTTAGGTTCTATTTCTTGTTTTCAGAGATGTTAATAACTATCTCTAAGCATTTCACATATAGACTTGGTTTTAGTAATTTTGGACCACCAATAATTTCATGTAGAGCAAGCACTTAATGAGTGATTAGTTAATGGATGATGATAATATTGGTGAATGTTAATTGTAGCATATTCATAAACAAGTCACTTTTCCCTTATTACTTGGAATGATGCTATTACTTGAATATTGGGTTCAGTGATAATTGGCTTTACCTACTCTGCATTCTCTACATTTCCCTTCATTTAAAAAAGTCATAGGCACTCAGAAGTGAAAGATGGAAAGCTTTGTATTCATTCCCCAGTTTCAGAGGTTTAGTTCATGGTTAGTTTGCTCCAAATCAAAAACATAGCAATGGAAGGGCACAATGAAGCAAAGCTGCTTGTTTCATGGAGGCAAGGAAGTAAAGAGGAGATATAAGGAAAGCATATAAAATGTAGTAGACATTTTGTTCACCATAGTGCATATATATGTGTATACATATACACATATATATTCATTATTGTTAATTTCCTGTACAGGTATATACTAACTTATAGTGATCTTCGTATACATTCTATCTTGTGATTTGGTGTCTAGCTTTATTTTGGAGAGGGGTACAGGGATCAAACTTTGGACTTTGTGCCTGTGAGGCAGGTGTGGTGCCAATGAGCAAAATTTCTGGCCAGGCTAGCTCCATTATTTTGAAAAAAATGAAAACTGAAAATCAGATTTATTTAATTACAAGCATATTATATTTTATTTTTTTATTTTTATTGATATCTCTTTGCACTACACAATGATTACATTTCTCATGGGGAGTTGGTACATGGACATAGCACATCTTAATTTTGTGTTCATCTTATTGCGTGTTACTTTTTACTCTTATGGATGTACAATTGTCAAGTGGAATGCTAAGACAAAAAACATGGCACTGAGTTTTATGTTGAATGCTTTTTCTTTTGTGTGAACAAAATTGTGAAAAGAATCTATTCTAAGTGGTCAAACAGGCTTTAAAAATGTATCTTTCACTTTGTAGCTTTGTGTTGCTGAAATTTAAACATCTGTGAGACTGGGTTTCCCCATAACAGTACTTTCAGTAGTTTTGAAAAGTACAATAATAGTTACTTGAAAGAATTGGAAAAAATAATTAAGAAAGCTCAGGTAAAATACTTCTAGTGATTGAAAAAAATCATTCTTCATTATCATTAGGAGAACCACATATAAGTATAAAGGGCTGAATGCAATGTTTGCAGAATAAATGCATGAAAAAGTAGTTGTCAAGTATTATGTAAGTAGAAGTAGTTATCAAATATTATGCAAACAATTTAAATTTTTAATTCAAGTTGAAAGATTTCTCAATGATATAACAAAGAAAATGTATAATACTCACTTCTGTTTCTGGTAGAAATATTCTGTTTATATAGGCAGAATGACAGATTGATTCCATGCAAATTTAGATAAATAGTTGGAGGATAGTTCTCTAAGAAAGTTAGGAATTATATAGAGAATTTCCTAGGATTTGACATCATGAATGTTAAACTGCTATATGTATGTGTGTGTGTGTGTGTGTGTGCGTGTGTGTGTGTGTGTATACACATATATAGTTTATATATATTTTAGAGACAAAATTGAAAAATCATGGAATAGTGGATTAGTATTTTAACAAATAAGAAAAAAGGAGAAACTTTGATATTGACTGGATGCTCAGCAAGTCATCTGGATTACTAAGTACAGCTGCCCAACTCAAAATCAAAATAAATCTTTTGTCTTTGGGATACACATAGGCTACATCTTTTTATCAAAACCTACTTGCTGCTTTGTTCTTTCAGTGAGGGCTGGGGATTTAACTTAGTGGTTCTGGCCCCACCTCACAAATGCAAGTTCTTGAATTCAGTCCCTAGTAGCTCCCCCCAAAAGTGTTGGAAGTCATGAACTTTTTTTTTTTAAATTATCTTTATTGGTACATTAAATATACACATCATGATTGCACTCCATAATGGGGATTTGTACCAGTATAAGACACAACTTAATTCTCATTTTTTCCCATAGCCCCACCCACCCTACCACCCCCCCATATATATAAAATTTGTTTCCTTACTTTTTTGTTACAATCTCAACATTGTCATGAACTTTTAACGTGGCTCCCAAAGTTTCAAAGATGTAAATTAAATGCAGTAAAATTTTATCTCATTCGTTATGTAATCCAAAATCCAATGGGAACAAAAATTCAGGATAGCATCAGTAGTCAGCTAAAAGCAATAATGTTGTGTATTTTCTCAATTTGCTATTCAAAGTGAACACATAACAGCTATTTGTACTTATATAAATTTTAAGTCTTACTTTCAGGTAAATGTTTTGCTTTTCTAGACATTTTGTATCAGTTTAGATGTATCTGAGGAAAATTAATAATTATCACTATCCTGCTCCTAAGAAACATAGATAAGCTAATTAAATAGAAACTTCAGGATATAATGAGAGTATGCTTTGTGGGTCAACTATATTATCTCTTCTTATTACCATACTCATTGAGATTTAATCGTGGAAAATTGCTTTTAGTCTTTGCAATATCTAAAATCATTGCATATTTATAAATACATTAGAGAGAAACAGAAACCAAATATACACACACACACACACATACACACACACACACACACACACACACACACATATATATATATATATACATATAATGTATGTATGTATGTAATTGGCCAATGAGGTCTTATTTTCTTAGAAATGGAAACAAACTCACAAAACACATTATCTTTCATAATAAAATTAAATCTTCACAGATTAAAAGTGAAATCAAGGGTGAAAGAATAATGTACTATGTTTTCATAAAGTTAATTTTTTCCATTTAAGGTATTTTTTCCTTTAGCTATACTTTTTCTTTTTCTTTGTTTTTAAAGACAACTTACTTTTTTGCAAAGTGTAAGTGATAGACAGTAAATAATCTATATGTTTGTATATTTTTAAAATCTATGATGATGCTCATTAATTTATAAAGCATTTCTCACATAAAATAATGTGTGTGCTAGGTATGTAAATTATAAAACCTGATTTAAATTTAAAAAAGCATATAATAAAGGCAAAAAAATGACAACTCAGTGTTGGCATTCTATTTTTTCTTTAAAAAGTAAGTTCACTGCTCTGAAATAGAAATGCCTTAGAATCCGAGTTAAAAATGAAAAACCTCCTTCTATTTCAATATTATACTGGATAATTTTTTGTGGTAAATAAGTAATATGGAAGAAAGTCTGTATTAAATCCTGCATCTAACATGGAGAGGGGTAAACATGCATAAAAATAAGTAGAATTAAAAGAACACAAGGTTTGTACAAACTATGAAATGGATAAATTTTTAACGAAATAGAGTTTTATTGCTTTCCAGTACATTAGGTATCTTTAAACTCATGACTAGCACATTGTTATCAAGTAGAAGAGCTGTGAATCTGACTTCTATGAATAAATGAACCATTTATAATTAACTTACTAATTGTTCATATGGAAATAACTTCTCTGGAATGAATGAACTAGCTTGGAAATGCAAGTACACCTGCTGGGGACTTAATTTCAAATGTTAAATATACATTGAGGATAATAGTATGGAGTGGATGAACATTCTGGTTAATTTACAGTACTAATGAATTTAGAAAAATCCTAAATTCTTTTTTTGGGGAAAGATTCTTCCTGGTACTAAAAATGTTTTCTTTTCCTTTTATGTAAAGTTTTATTGTACTCAGTGAATCAATGAAGTAATTTTTTTTAATTACAGAAATTATTGAGTTAAAAAAAATGAAGATGAAATGTATAAAGATGGACTGGAACCTTGACTGAATTTGAATCACAAAAGTTTGGAGGCCTTTTCATGAGAACATTTTAAGTATTTTCCTTATCTTAATTTTTTAGGAATTTAAATCTGTATTGGTACATTATACATACACATCATGATCACACTCAACAGTGGGAATCTACACCAGTATATGACAAGACATAATTCTCATTTTTTCCCATTTCCTTACCCAAACTAACCCCCCATATCATACATAAGTTTTGTTTCCTTTTTTTTTACCATCATGTTCTTTTCTATCCCTTTGTTACACTCCATTTTCCCTTTGAATATTTTCTCTCGAGACCAGGAGTTCTGGGCTGCAGTGTGTTACACTGATCTGGTATCCACAGTAATTTCGGCATCAATATGGTGAACTCCCAGGAGCGGGAGACCACCAGGTTGCCTAAGGGGAGTGAATCAACCGGCCCAGGTCGGAAATGGAGCAGGTCCTCATTCTACTTTAATCCGAATGTTTTCTTCTCTTAAAACTGAAGTGTACAAAATATGTTATTGAACAATATGGATAATTGTAGCTGTGGAGGTCAACTTTACAGCTGTATTACAAATTCTGAGGTGGGAAAAATTTTCTGAATCACCAGTTTATTTTGAATGGTAAAAGTTTTAGCAATTACTAAAGTACATATCATAAAACATTGAAATTCCACTATGGTGCAAAATGGATAAATGCAATTTTTCATTATGCTTTAAACACTTTCTGAAATGAAAGCAGCACAGTATTGCAGATCAAGCTGAATGCTTTGGGTTCTCTTTATTCTACCTCCTCATAAAAATCAAAATAATAAAGTCTTTAACATTTTGTTCTTTTACTTTGGTTCACTTATTGAAATGAAATTGATATAAAATATTATTGCATAATTTCTTCATTCATTTTTCGTTTTAAAGTTTTTAATATCAATATGTAAAAATTAATTTGCTCCTTAAAATTAACTTCTGAGTTGCAGTTACAGAGAAATAGTCCAAATCATGTTTCCAAATAATATATCTCCACATTTTTTTCCGCCAAGTTGAATATTTTTATTGTTTCAGTGTTTTTGTATCCAAAACATTTTTATAGACATTCTTTGCTGTTTTGGCTGAGGTACATATACAAGTTTTTCAATAGTTGACATCTATAATTAGCAACATTTAGTTATATGATGCAGTCCTGTCTTTGTCAGCTTTCCTTTCACTAAGACATAATGCATGGTATGTGGAACTTAAAGCAGGAAAGATTTAATTTAGCTCATCTTTTACAGTCATCCACCCTATAGGCAGCTGGCTCCAAGCACAAGGGCCAGAGCAGGAGCTCATAATGGAGCAGCACTTCTTAGTTCACAGTTCTGGAAAGGAGAACAGCACCAGGCAGGTGGGGAAAGAAGTACCAGAGATAGAACTAATGACCTTAGATAGTACCCACTGTCATGTGTTCATGATCTACCCTAATGCATCATTGACCACCATTTATTAACATACCAAGGGTTTCTTAACGCAAAAAGTCTGGTATATGGGGATTAATGATCATAACCTAACCTTTGTCAACCCATAACTTTAACCGTTACTTCATCTCCAAATAAATTAAGAACTTCATAATTCCACCTAACATAATACAAGTATACTTAATACAGTAGGAGACTCAATAAGCCTTTCCACAAAGTCTCCATAATTTCAACATTTTGCAAAAGATAAAGTCCATGTTTCTTCTGAGTGTTAAAAAAAGTCTTCATGCTACACCTTTGTAAAAATAAAGTCACAGAATTCCAAGTACAATGGCACCAGGTCAACACTCTCATTTCTAAAGAAAGGGATAGGAGGTTAGAACAAAATCCAAACAATACTGAAACACATTAGGGCAAATTATTTCCTATAGCTACACACTGTGGTCAGGCCAGTCACAGCACACAGGCCATTTTCCAGGGCTGGCCGCACTCCTGGTCTGCTCCTTTCCTCAGCCAGCATTGTGCTTTGCTAGCACATATAAGGACAGCAGCAGTTTCATTCCCACAGCTTCAATGAAGTACCTCCTCTGGGACTCCTTGCCTTGGCCCTTGGGTCTTCCTCTGAAATCCATGCAAAATTCTTCCTACATAGATGGTAGGGAGAAAGGTAGAAAAGGAAAAGAAAAACAAAAGATAAAGCAGAAATGATGTTTTTAAAATTTGTTTTTGTTTTGTTTTGTTTTTTGTTTTTTTGTTTTCCAGTACTGGGGATTGAACTCAGGCCTTTGTTCCTGAAAGATAGGCTCAGAACCACTTGAGCTAAATTCCTGGCAATAATGATTGTTTAAGAATAAAAAAGGAAGAGAGAGTAAGGGAAGGGGAGTTAAATGGGAAAAAGAGAAAGGTCAAGGAAAATCATGTACAAATGCAAATTTTATGTGATGAAAGTGATCATTATGTATAGCTAAATTGTGTCTATGAACTTAAAAAAAGAAAAATTTAATCATCATATTATACAGTGTCACAAAGTGAGCATTCCCATTTCAAAAGGGGGGAAGAGAAGGATAAAAAAAAATAATACTGAAACAAGACCAAAACGTGCTAGGGAAAACAAGTACTGTGGCTCCATGTCTAGCACCTAGGGCAATCATAGCAGCAAAATATACATTCCAGATAGCCTGCCACCTTTGTGCACCTGGTGGGTGCAGGTCTCATAGCATTTCATTCTGGCTGGCTTTGCTAACTTCCTAACAGTGTTTCTTACATATTGCACATTCCTGGCTTCTGTAATTTTCTAAGACCTCCACTGTAATTTTGGATTCATTATTACAGCTTCATGCACTGTCCTCTCAGGGACGTGGTGCCTGTGCTCACACGTCTTCTAAAATCTCGGTAAAAGCCTTCCTAATCTCCAAATATTGCATTTTGTGTTTCTCTATAAAAATTGCATTACGCGGATTATGCCTGCTGGCCCAGTAGACTGGCGTTCTCAGACCACTGCGGCAGAGGCCTTTAAGTCCCTGCATGGCTGAGCACTGTGAGGAGATTCTTGATGAGCAAATTTCCAATGAGGCCTTTGTCCAGGGTGATGCTATTTTCCTGATCCAAAATTTTTGTTTTATTTACTGCCATTTTTTTCTAAAACCAGGATCTTCTCTGATTAAGATTTGTAAGTGTTTTCTTTCTGGTAAAATTATAAACACTTGAATAGGCTTTTTCTCAATTCTCATAGTAGATTTCACTAAATGAGAAAATAGTGACCATCCTATATCCTGAACAATGGGTTTCCCTTAAGTTTTTTCCAATATATTAAATAGCCCACCTCTCTTAATCACAGTGTCTCACAAAATCTGCAGAAGTGATAAAAATGAAGAGAAATTTTCCATTAGAATGTAACATTCGTGGTGTGGAGTCCAACTGCCAATGGAATCCTTGTTCCAAATTGAAAATTTCTGAGCTTTGCCATTACTGTCTTCATTTTTATCAGCATTTCCTTTTTTTGAGCTTTAATGAGAAACTTCTATGAAGCTCAGTTCAAAACACTTTAGAATTTATTTAGCTGACACCCCCAAAACTTTCCAAATTCCTTGGAATATCAATTCAAAAGACTTCAGAACCACATATTCAAGTGGTACCAAAACAATAGCCCCATTCCTGATACCAAAATCTATCTCAGTAACTTTCTTATTACTGAGACAAAAGACTTAGTATATGAAACTTAAACAGAGGGTAAGTTTATTTTTTGCTCATGTTTTCTAATTCTCAGTGTTTTCAAAGTTGGCAGCACAGCAGAAGTGTGCAGCGTCAAGGAAACATGAGAAGCGAAATTAACTCTTCCTAGCTATGATCCTAATAACCCAACTCTTCCAAACAGACCACATCTCCCAAGAGCAAGTTATATATGAGCAGCCATCATTTCAGACAGTTCAACAGGGATCTCCAGATATAAACCGTAATATTACCTGAAAGTTATATTGTTTCAGTACAGGAATGAATCCCATAGTCGAAATATTATTTCTTGAGTTACTGACCGATCCTCAAAATGAAATGAATATTCTTTTCTTCAGATGTTGCCCTTTCTCCCACAAAATAGCCTCTGAAAACTGTCAGTACCAAAAATTCAATTCGGTTCAAAAGTATTCTGATAAAATCAGAACTCACATCAGTCTTCTCTTCTACCATCAGTTTCCCTTTCAAATATTTCCCTTAGTGTCTAACACCTTTCATTTAAACACCCAACTCACTGTCCTCATCCTATCTCATCTACTACCAATAATAAACATTCGGGGAAAGAAGGAGGTGAGTTATAAACTACAGGTGTTCTTAGTAATGCTTTACTTTACATGAGTGAACCTCCCCCATAATGTACATTATCTAGATACTTTTAAATATGTTTTTATGAAAAATTAGTTATGATTTTTTATTATTCATTTAAAACGCTTTTTTGGGCATGATTTAACCTTCAGTGTAATGATCCTCAGGTGTATTTATAATCTAAATCATGACTTTGTGAACTGATTTTCCCCAAAGTAAATACCTGTGAACAACTAGGTCTCTGCAGTCAATACAAATCACTCAAATAGTGCTACTTTCTTTTACTTCACTGCCAGACTACACTGCACGTTTTTCAGTGGGCCTGCTTGTAGTTCAGCTAATTCTTTCTGAAAGTCATGAGCTAAAAAATGGAATTAGATATTTTATACTAGAGTGGAAATCAAGATGTTATATTTGGTGTAAGGCAATTAAACTGTAACTATGTTCTTCATGTTTTATTATATGAATTTTGGAATTAGATTTTTTATTAGTACATGTTTTTCATACATAATTTTTACATTTCTTGTAGGAAGTTGGTACATGTATATAATACAACTTAACTCTGTTCCTATCCCCTTATCCTTATGCTACCCATATTTTGGTTTTTGTACTGTTTTGTATATACCTGCAGTATATATTGTTTTCATTCCTTGTTTGAAGTTAATAACATACTTAACACATCATAATTTTTGTTTTTTAGGTTTTTTGAGACAGGGTCTCACTTTGTGGTTCAGGCTGGTCCTGAGCTCAGCCTCCAACTCACATCACAGCAATCCTCCTGAGTCTCCACGCCCAGTATGGTATGTGGTTACCAGGGATCGAACCCGGGTCCTTGAGCTTGCAAGACAGGCGCCGGAACCACTGAGCCAAATCCCCAGCCCCCAACACATCATAATTTCTTTGTTCAGATCCCACCTGTCTTCCCATTATCCTTTCACCCATCTCTTCATTCTTATGCCAAGTATCACACAACTCTTAACAAAATTTCAGATAAAGTTGATATATTCATTTGAGATTTTCTCTTTAAAAATTTTACATTACTTTATTAAATCTAAATTTTCTAAATGCATATTTATATACACACAAGTATATATATATATGTTATTAATAAATTCTATATAATTTCATAAACTACTGTTGCTTGTAGTTCAAAAGTAGAGACTACTTAAAATGTGTTTGCCTTTAAAAGTTTGCAAGTGTATTTTATTCACCACTGTATTTTATACAGCTACACGTGCTCTACACAACATTTACCTACTTAAAATCTTTGCATTCTCTCTGTCCTCTCCTTCAGTGTTGTGCTAGATTAGTTTCATCATTTTCTTTTTTTCTTATTTTTACACTTCAAAAAGATTAATTATCTGACACTGAATCACAGCAAAATGCACCCACATATGCATTGTGAAATTTTACTAAAATTTTTGTTGGGAATGCTGTAGGCATCATAGAAATTTTTATACTGTTTAACAATTTGACATTAATTTCCTACAAGTACAGTGATTTTATCCAGAGATAGCTTTGATATTAAAGTAATAATAAATATAGTGCATATAAAATTTATGTAAACCCTATCCATTTCTCATATAATTTTGAGAGAAATATTTGTCAAGCAGAATAAAATTTCATGAAGTCTTGGAACATACACATAAAGCAAGGCAAGTTTTATATTCTCATTTAAGGAATTATGGTGGATACTGATACTCATCATTGTATTGTGCAACAGTAATGACAAGGTAAAAATATATTGCTTAAATAAATTTAAATTGCATCTCTCTGACAATTATTATTCAATGTAGGTTATAAAAAGAAGATCTCTATGCTGATGAATGCTTGGTTTACCTTCACTACAGTAAAGTATATTATCCAAATATAGTAATGAAAAAAATCTGCCATGCTTGCATGCTACAAAGTTTAACATACACTCATTCATTCAAAGGATTTGTTTCTTGATTTGTTTTCTGTGTTCTATAACCAAGTCAGAGGGAAACATCATCCATGCTGTGCATGTGTGTGTGTGTGTGTGTGTGTGTGTGTGTGTGTGTGTGTGTGTGTGTTCCTTGTTATGCTGGGATAGAATTACAGAGCCTTGAGATAGAAACCATTGAGTAATTAGAGGAATTATTTTTTTTCTCTTCTGTTTTCCTCTGAACTAATTTCAGTGACAAAATATATGGAACAGTATATGTTTTGTAAAGTGATATTGACAGATATGATGTTTCAAAATATAATTTGGTGATTTGACTTTAGAAGACATATTTTTGTGTGTGAGTTTTTAATGTTTTAATTTGGGAACAGACTTGGAATGTACGAAACTGGCTATCTTAAAAATGCAACATGCCATTAAATTATGATGTGAATTTTAGTCCATAAAACTACATAGTCATCTTTCAAGAAAGAAAAATTAACATAAGGAGAAATGGGAAACATATTGATAACAATGGTGACTACTATCTACAGAACAGTTGATCATTTCTCAGTAATTCACACTCATTTTATAATCCAAATTTTGCAAAAAAAAAAAAACTTCACACAAGACATAACTATGAGTTAATATGCCTAAAGAAGCAAATGCATAAAAATAATTCAAACTGATTAAGTATGACTCGAGAGTCTTTACTTTTAAAAACTGTACTATTCTAACTTGTAATGAATAACTCCTGACTGAAGTGTATGTCTGAGGATCATGTTTTGAAAAATAATTTGAAATATGTATCACATACTTGTTTAAAAAGAAAGAAACTCTTGACTCTTTATTTCAATTTGTATTTCAGGTAACAGTGTAATGCCCAGCAATTTTGAATAATTATCACATGTAAGATCGGGGTTCTAATGAAATATAAATCATGAAATTCAAATACTTTTTACTTGATCTGTCACAGCATTTTCATATGTATTAGTTAAAATTCTTTAGAGGAATAAAGCAATAGGTCATAAATACACTGATATTCTTCAATTTAAAATGAAGCCATGTCTAAATTAACCCATAATTAGTGGATAACATTATAACTTAAAAAATACACAGAATATACCTAATCTATTGATCATCAAACTCCTTAGACTACAGTTAGACTACTGGTTACTACCCTGTGATTATTGTCTGAGTTGTTACTTAGTTTGATGTTGTTTCCCAATAACATAAAATAGTATCATATCATATTACTTGCCTAGAAATATAGTACAGCACTGTGCTACATTCATATAGCTTTCTCACTATCAAAAATTGACTATTATAAGTTGGACAGGTGACATCTTGGGTTGTTTTTCAATTGCTAAATTCCTGGGTGAACTTTTGAGGGTCTTATCCAACATAGGCCTTTTTACTTCCCAAAGTCCTCAGGGAATCTGGGACTCTTAAGGTTACATGGGAATGTCTGAATGCTTTGACCTCTCAGAAGCTTCACTCCCATATGGAGGTCACATACAACTGTGTCTGTCACTTGGGGATAAATTAACTAATTATAGTCCCTTCATTTCCTCAAACATGATTACTGGCAATACACATTGATTCCAGCAACAATGACCAGAAGAATTTTGGACCTATGATTTTTCATAAGGGTGTAAGGTGGAAAAATTTGTGAGTTCAGCTCAAGATTGTGAATTTTATTTCATAGGCAAAAGAGTATGACATGACTTTCAAAGAAAATGATCAGTTGCTGTAGTTTAAGATGTGTTTTCATATTAATTTATATTTCAACCTTAAATATATAATTCAAATGTTCATTTTACCACATTGAGTGTGAATGAAACCTCATTTATTTATTTATTTATTTATTTTTAAGGTTTTTTGAGACAGGGTCTCACTTTGTGGTTCAGGCTGGCCCTGAGCTCAGCCTCCAACTCACATCACAGCAATCCTCCTGCCTCTGCCTCCCGAGTGCTGGGATGACAGGCGTGAGCCACCACGCCCGGCACTGGTATGTAGTATTGGTTGCCGCTGGGGTGAGTCTCCACACCCAGTATTGTTATGTGGTTACCGGGGATCGAACCCGGGTCCTTGCGCTTGCAAGACAGGCGCCGGAACCACTGAGCTATATCCCCGG